>LBNU01038919.1:7904-90599 GCA_014162995.1 Artemisia annua
GACGATCAAGAGAAAACCACATTTACATGTCCTTTTGGAACCTACGCTTATCGGCGTATGCCCTTTGGTCTATGTAATGCACCTGCGACCTTTCAAAGGTGTATGATCGCAATATTCCAAGACATGCTTGAAACATCTACGGAAGTTTTCATGGATGACTTCTCTGTTTTTGGTGATTCTTTTGAAACCTGTCTTTCCAATCTCGATAAAATGCTTGAAAGATGTGAAGCTGCACATCTAGTTCTTAATTGGGAAAAATGCCATTTCATGGTTACTGAAGGAATTGTGTTAGGACACAAAATATCAAGTAAAGGAATGGAAGTAGACAAGGCAAAAATTGATGTTATCGCCAAATTACCACCACCGACTAACGTCAAAACCGTTAGAAGTTTTTTAGGACATGCCGGTTTTTACCGCCGTTTTATCAAAGATTTTTCGAAAATATCACGTCCTATGACTAGACTTTTAGAAAAAGATTCTGTTTTTGATTTCAATGATGACTGCATCAAAGCTTTCGAAACATTGAAGAGTCAACTGACTAGTGCTCCAATCATGGTTGCACCTAATTGGTCACTACCATTTGAACTCATGTGTGATGCAAGCGATTTCGCTGTTGGAGCTGTTTTAGGACAACGTGAAGGAAAACATTTTCGTCCTATATACTTTGCTAGTAAAACACTTAATAGCGCTCAACAAAACTACACGGTCACAGAAAAAGAATTATTAGCCGTAGTTTTTGCATTCGACAAATTCAGATCTTATCTCGTGCTTTCAAAAACGATAGTTTTTACAGATAATTCCGCACTCAAATATCTGTTTACCAAACAAGATGCAAAACCGCGTCTTATCAGATGGATTTTACTACTCCAAGAGTTTGATATCGAAATAAAACATAAGAAAGGAGCAGAAAATCTTGCAGCCGATCATTTATCACGACTAGAGAATCCGAATTTGGAAGAATTTAAAGAAAATGAAATTAACGATTACTTTCCAGATGAAACTCTCATGACGATTGATGATGAGGATGATAGTGACGTACCATGGTTTGCAGATTACGCAAATTATCTTGCAGGAGATATTCTTAAAAAACGGATGAGTCACTACCAACGTAGTAAGTTCTTTTCGGAACTAAAACACTACTATTGGGAGAAACCTTACCTTTTCAAAATGTGCAAGGATGGAATGATTCGAAGATGTGTTTCGGGTTCCGAAACAAGAAAAATTCTTGATGAATGTCATCATGGCCCAACTGGGGGACATTATGGTCCTTCCACCACAGCTAGAAAAGTTTTCGAAGCTGGATTCTATTGGCCTACAATTTTCAAAGAAGCATATACTCTTGTTCAAAACTGCGATGCGTGCCAAAAATCCGGTAACCTTTCTCGTAGAGACGAAATGCCTCAAAAGAGCATTCAAGTCTGCGAAATATTCGATATTTGGGGAATTGATTTTATGGGACCCTTCCCTAAATCACACAAATACGAATATATCCTCGTTGCAATCGATTATGTTTCCAAATGGGTAGAGGCTGAAGCTCTTCCTACTAACGATGCACGAGTTGTTGTCAACTTTCTCAAAAAGCTATTCGCTCGCTATGGAATCCCTAAAGCTTTAATAAGTGATAGAGGATCCCATTTCTGCAATAAACAAATGGAGAAAGTAATGAAACGATATGGAGTTCATCATCGTTTTGCTACAGCTTATCATCCACAAACAAGTGGTCAAGTCGAAAATACCAATAGAGCTATAAAAAGGATACTTGAAAAAACGGTTAAAGATAATCCTGCCGTTTGGTCAAGAAAATTAGACGACGCTCTATGGGCATTTCGTACGGCTTATAAGACACCAATTGGTACAACACCGTACAGACTCTTGTATGGAAAAACATGTCATTTGCCGTTCGAACTCGAACACCGTGCTTATTGGGCATTGAGAAGCTGTAATCCTGATCTGAAAATAGCTGGAGAAAAGAGATTTTTGCAATTGCATGAACTCGACGAGTTAAGACTTCAAGCCTATGAAAACTCCAGGCTATACAAAGCAAGAACCAAAGCTTACCACGACAGAAAGCTAAGAATTCGAAAACAATTCAAAGCTGGAGATAAAGTTCTGCTATTCAACATGAAATATAAGTTTAAAGCTCCGAAACTCAAACCAAAATGGTTCGGACCATATGTAGTGAAACATGGATATCCATCAGGTTATGTTGAACTTTATGACAAACATGGTGGAAGTTTCATTGTCAATGGACATCGAATTAAACTCTATTACGATAAAGAGCAATTAAACTTGATTTTTAACGAAGAAATTTCGTCCGAATCTGAATATGAAGCTATCACATTCATGGCTCCACACAAGGGAATGGTCCCTTGGGCACACCATACTGGTTTTATCTATGATGCTCTCCCTAGAGCATGGGAAAAAGTTACGTTGGAAAACATAGATGAAACAGGAGAAGGAATTGTGGTAGGAAATGTAGTTTATATTCCTAAAAAGAAACGTAACACTACATTCACATAGTCTGTTCGAAGTTTGAGTCCGGCTGAGGACTCGTTAATAAAACAAGCGCTTCTCGGGAGGCAACCCGTGTGTTTATTTTAATGTTTAATTTTCAGTGCCTATACCCCAAAGTTTTACCACTTGGTCAAACTTAAGTGTGGGGGTGTACCACTATTTTGAATAAAATTGCAATGCTTTTTGTTTGTTTGTTTTCTGTTTTCTAATAATACAGGTATTGATTGCATGGAATAAACAATTGGACAAAAGCATGAAAGCTGAAATCATGGTTTATTTTCTCATTTCCCTACTTTCATACTTTTTAGTTCGTCTATCACATTGAGGACAATGCTTAACTTAAGTGTGGGGGGGGAGTAGGAAAATAAGAAAATTTAAATTTTTGTTTGTCCTTATAATCTAGTTGTTTTCACGCTTTTAGGAGAAATTTATTAGAATAAACGGATCTATCCACTGGAAATCAGTAATTTTGAAAGAATTGAGATGTGTCCCGATTAATATTGCAATCCACTTTTGGATCGATTACATTTGCTAGCACACATTATAACCCTTTCCACCAAAACTGTGAGGAATTGAGCCTGTTTATAACGAGCTTACATCTTATATGCTCGAATCTTTTGTTATGAGTGTGCCGGTGATTTAATTTATTCTAGAACTTGTACTTGTAAATCATTACGAGACCGCTGTGAGATTACACTTTTGTAATATAAGGATACATACGTGATAAGAGGCAACCTTAGGATTTAAACCATATAGCCTTCTTTATTGATTTTTAGCTAGTCACATTGATTAGTTAAATCCCAATTTTTAACCCTTTTGTTAGCGTTTATTTTTAACGCTAGATACCCTTAGTTACACCTTCTGAGCCTTTTTCTTTCTTTTGATTAAAACCACAAAAAAATACAAAAAGATTTTACACTTTTTAGCCTAGCCTCACCCTTTAGTCAAGTCTTGGTGAGTTGTTAGCTTTGTGAAGAAATTATGAATCATGAAGGAAGAATGGAGAAAGTGGAAATTCAAGAACCAACGGTCGAAGCAAGTAAAGTTTAGTCATCGCAATGTGTATGATGACAAGTGTTTCTAATTGTTATGTGTTATGACTGAGTTTGTTTAAAAAAAATGTTGTTAGTTTGATATATATAGTGTTATGTATAGCAATAAAGCTATAAAATAAAGCATTGATCGCGAAAGAATGAAGTTCTCAAAGACTACGAGGTTATGATTCAAGGAAGAAAAGCTAATGACATTCGACCATAGACTTGGACTAGTTTGTATATTCTTAAACATCACTTACCCAAATATTCCCATGCCTTATCCTTACCTTTTTGACTTGGTGTAATTATTAAGTGTATTGAAAAGTAGTGACCATCCGAGTTCATGAGGATCTAGAAAACGTGCTAGCGAACTAAGGATTATCCTTAGTGACCATCCGTTCTTTAGTGATACTAGAATTCGTAGCAAGCGATCTATTATGATTTACACGAGGTAATTACATATAAGTTAATTAACCCTTTTTAGCCTAAACCCGAATAAAAGCCCTCTTTGATATGTAGACTTGGTGCTTACGCCATTGCGGTGTAGTTTTGTTTCTTGTACAAGCTTATGGTAATAATTAAGTCATGACGGAGCAATGAGTGTGATTTATCATATACGCTACCCCATATATGAGTGTTATGAGTGAATTATATCTTATTTTTCCTTCGTGAGGTGTTTTAGAAGTGTTAATCGAGCTAGAAAATCATTGGGTATTGTCAAACATCTCAATATTTCATTTATAAAAGCTTAACGAAGATGGTCTAACTTGTACTTGTATAAGGAGGATTTCCATCATAATTTTCAGAAATCACTTTCGTTTACCATGTGGATATTTAGTTTTCTTCTAGATTTACTTGAGGACAAGCAAAGTTTAAGTGTGGGGGATTTGATAACGCTCAAATTTAACATGTTTTTAGAAGCATTATTAGCATTTTTATGCATGTTATTTGGTTACTTTTATATGCTTTTGCAACTAAATCGTATCAAAGTATGTTTTTGTAGCATATGTAGCCAAATGTAGGAAAAATGAGGAAAAAGTGAAGAAAATGGAGCACATGCGATTACACGAAGATTCCCAAGTTCAAAGTCCAATTTGTGAAGTAATTCATAAGGAGAAACCTAAGTTTGGTCACTTCAAAGTTCCAAGTTCAGAGTTAACCAAGTGTAGATAGTGCATGAAGAAATACACAACGAAGTTAAAAATCCAAAATCATTCAGAGATCACCAGCCGATCGGTTGGTGACCAGCCGATCGGTTGGCCATAAAGACCACCTCATCCGATCGGTTGCAACCCGCAACCGATTCGGATGGAAGTTCTGCAAAGGAATGAAACTTTTTGTACACGAATCTTGGCCTTTTGTCTTAAAGTTCTAGGCTTTTCTTAGTGTCTTGTTGTCCAAGTTCTGGCATTTATGTCCCTATTGATTGCTAGGAGTATTTTACAAGCCTAAAAGGACTTCTAGAGGACACAATTCATAACAACAATTCAAGGAGACATTTACTCTCATTACTACTCTCAATTATTATCATCATCAAGCTCTCAAGAAGGCAAATTCGATAAAATCTCGGGTATTGGAGGAGTGGGTGGAATTAGTTGCTAGTCAACTAACCCAAAAACTACAATTGCAAGAAAAATAAAATAACTAAACTATTGTAGTTTTGAAAACTTATATGGAGACAAATGTGTTTACTTAGATTTCCTTACTCCCTAACTATCTTTTACCGGTTAATTGGTGTATGTATTACTTGCGTGGATGACGGGTGTATTCCTTAACAATTCATGGGGTGGCGTACATATCTCCCCAATTCTATGAGCCATTATCTCCTCCTACAACTATGCTTACACATAATCATAGGGATTATAAACAGTGGCTCATGCGTTAAATACTACCTTAATAACCTAGTACGCATTAGTTACATGTTTCTTAAGACGTTCAAGCATGTTACCATAAAGGAGTATTGCCAGTTTTCTTAAGCCTAACATTGATGAAACATTCATCCAAGAAAAGTAATAACACACCAATCAACCAATAATTAATAGTTAGGTTTCATTAGATCTAAGCAAACACAAGAAAAATCTAGCCTAGCATGTTAATTGAAAGACAAACATAAGATATAATTAACCAACACATAGACATATTGATTAATTTAAGTGAGGACTTATCTTTAATTGAACATGAAGGATTCAAGGGTGAAAATCCCTTAAAAATACAGCCAAATTCGTTTTTAGGGTTTTTTCCAAACTTGTACCAAAAGTTCCACACTAATGAATGAAGAATAGAAAAGTATATATAGATTTTACACTCTAACGGCGTCAGGTTATAGGTTCTGACGCCGTCAGCTCGTCGTCATTAGGGTTCTCGGATGGCCTAGATCTACTTCTGACGCCGTCACTTGTAAATAAGCTCTGGGCCTGTCACTCTTTAGCATTACACCTGACGGCCTACTTCTTCTAACACCTGACGCCGTAAGGTGTAAAAATCTTGTTTTCTTCATAGGGCGTCTAGTGTAATATGATTTTACTCCTTTGTCAATGTTGGCTGACGGCGTCACCTTGTGACTCTGACGCCGTCAGGAAGGTTTTCCAGCTTCTTTTGAGACTTTGTCGTTTTCTTCACTTTATTGCTCCAAAAACGTCCAAATTAGCATGTTTTCCAGAATTCTTCTCAAAAGTACCTAAAATGACAAAATGAACGATTTAGGGCAATATTTGATCACTTTTACTCGAATTAGGGCTTAAATGACCCCTTAAAATGGGTACACTTTTCGTCTCATCACGTTCTCAATGAAGAATGCTCTGCTATCATTCAAAACAAAATTCCACCAAAACTCGTAGATCCCGGAAGTTTTCTTATACCATGCACTTTAGGAAACAACATCACATGTGATGCTTTAGCCGATCTAGGTGCAAGTATCAACTTGATGCCCTATTCGTTGTATTCTAAACTTTCCATCAATACATTGAAACCCACCAAGATGAGTATTAGATTAGCCAACCATACATACCAATATCCTATTGGGGTTGCCGAAAATATGCTCGTTCAAGTTGGTAAATTTGTTTTTCCTGTGGATTTTGTCATCTTAGAAATGGAGGAAGATAGACGAGTACCCTTAATCTTAGGAAGACCTTTCTTAAACACCGCTGATGCCATGATCAAAGTCAAAGGCAGAGAACTCAATCTTGGAGTAGGAGAAGATAGAATCACCTTTTTAATCGACAAAGCAATGAAATATCCAAATTCCAGTGATGACACATGCTATAACATTGATGTAATTGATGAAGTCACTGAAGAAGAATTGGATGCATTACTTGACGATTCGAAACCATTCATGACTACGTCCGAAAAGATCAGTGAAACAGATTCTGATAAAGAATTTGAGGAATTCATGGAAGTAAAATTCGAAGAAGAAGAAGAAGAAGAGAAAGAAGAGAAATTTGAAGATATCACTGAAAAGGATCAAATGAAAATCAAATCATCTCTAGAAGAACCACCCATGGATCTTGAACTCAAACCTCTTCCAAATAACCTTGAATACGCCTACTTAGAAGAAAATTCACTTCTTCCAGTAGTCATATCGTCGTTGCTTGAAACAATCAAAAAGAAAGACTCGTTTCTGTTCTTAAGAAGCATAAACGCGCTTTTGCGTGGAAAACTTCTGATATTCCAGGAATTAGCCCAGATTTTTGCAAACACAAAATCAATTGTGAAGAAGGTACTAAACCCGTTGTAGAAAGACAACGTCGACTCAACCCCAATATGAAAGAAGTCGTTAAGAAAGAAATCATTAAACTTCTTGACGCAAGAATAATTTATCCTATCGAGGATAGCCTATGGGTGAGTCCAGTTCATTGTGTTCCAAAGAAATGAGGAATGACTGTAGTGACCAATGAAAGGAATGAATTAGTTCCTACTAGAACTGTCACTGGATGGCGAGTATGTATTGATTACAGAAAATTGAACAAAGCCACCAGGAAAGATCATATTACTTTACCATTCATGGATCAGATGCTCGAACGATTAGCAAGGAACAAATACTTTTGCTTCCTTTATGGTTTTTCGGGATATTTCCAAATTCCTATCGATCCAGCCGATCAAGAGAAAACCACATTACATGTTCTTTTGGAACCTACGCTTATCGGCGTATGCCCTTTGGTCTTTGTAATGCACCTGCAACTTTTCAAAGGTGTATGATTGCAATATTCCAAGACATGCTTGAAACATCTATGGAAGTTTTCATGGATGACTTTTCCGTTTTTGGTGATTCTTTTGAAACTTGTCTTTCCAATCTCAATAAAATGCTTGAGAGATGCGAAGCTGCACATCTAGTTCTTAATTGGGAAAAATGCCATTTCATGGTAACTGAAGGAATTGTGCTAGGACACAAAATATCAAGTTCAGGGATGGAAGTAGACAAAGCAAAAATAGATGTTATCACTAAATTACCACCACCGACTAACGTTAAAGCCGTTAGAAGTTTTTTAGGACATGCCGGTTTTTACCGCCATTTTATCAAAGATTTTTCAAAAATATCGCGTCCTATGACCAAACTTTTAGAAAAAGATTTTGTTTTTGATTTCAATGCAGATTGCATTAAAGCTTTCGAAACATTGAAAAGTCAATTGACTAGTGCCCCAATTATGGTTGCACCTAATTGGTCACAACCATTTGAGCTTATGTGTGATACAAGCGATTTCGCTGTTGGAGCTGTTTTAGGACAACGAGAAGGAAAACATTTTCGTCCTATATACTTCACTAGTAAAACACTCAACAATGCTCAACAAAACTATACGGTTGCAGAAAAGGAATTATTAGCCGTAGTTTTTGCATTCGACAAATTCAGATCTTATCTCGTGCTTTCCAAAACCATCGTTTTCACCAATCACTCAGCGCTCAAATATCTATTTGCTAAATAAGATGCTAAACCACGTCTCATCCGCTGGATTTTACTACTCCAAGAATTTGATATCGAAATAAAAGATAAGAAAGGAGCAGAAAATCTTGCAGCCGATCATTTGTCTCGTCTCGAGAATCCATATTTGGAAGAATTAAAAAAAGACGAAATTGATGATTATTTTCCAGATGAAACTCTCATGACGATAGATAAAGATGATGATGAGGAAATACCATGGTTTGGAGATTACGCAAATTATCTCGCAGGAGATATTCTTAAAAAAGGGTTAAGTCACTACCAACGTAGTAAGTTCTTTTCGGAACTAAAACACTATTATTGGGAGAAACCTTACCTTTTCAAAATGTTTCCGGATGGAATGATCCGAAGATGTGTTTCGGGTGCCGAAACAAGAAAAATTCTTGATGAATGTCATCATGGCCCAACTGGGGGACATTATGGTCCTTCCACTACTGATAACGCTCAAAGTTAACATTTTTTTTATGCATGTTATTTGGTTACTTTTATATGCTTTTGCAACTAAATCGTATCAAAGTATGTTTTTGTAGCATATGTAGCCAAATGTAGGAAAAACGAGGAAAAAGTGAAGAAAATGGAGCACATGCGATTACACGAAGATTCCCAAGTTCAAAGTCCAATTTGTGAAGTAATTCATAAGGAGAAACCTAAGTTTGGTCACTTCAAAGTTCCAAGTTCAGAGTTAACCAAGTGTGGATAGTGCATGAAGAAATACACAACGAAGTTAAAAATCCAAAACCATTCAGAGATCACCAGCCGATCGGTTGGTGACCAGCCGATCGGTTGTCCATAAAGACCACCTCCATCCGATCGGTTGCAACCCGCAACCGATTCGGATGGAAGTTCTGCAAAGGAAAGAAACTTTTTGTGCACGAATCTTGGTCTTTTGTCTTAAAGTTCTAGGCTCTTCTTAGTGTCTTGTTGTCCAAGCTCTGGCATTTATGTCCCTATTGATTGCTAGGAGTATTTGACAAGCCTAAAAGGACTTCTAGAGGACACAATTCATAACAACAATTCAAGGAGACATTTACTCTCATTACTACTCTCAATTATTATCATAAAAAAGCTCTCAAGAAGGCAAATTCATGCAGAAAGAACCAGTAGCATTTGGAGAACCAAGGAAGCAACATTTGGAGTCCAAAATCTCAAAATACCATCACCAATACTTAGGTTATCAATACCTTGTCATTTGTTATCAATTTTAAAGCATTGTAAGACTTATAACCATGGATTCTAATGTTAAATATTCTGAGTTTGTTTACATGTTTGCCATGAGTAGCTAGTAACCTTTTTACACTTGTTTTGATGATGTTTTATATTTAGTGATGTAGTGATTGTGATAAAATGTTTTAATTCAATTTCAAGTCAATCCTAAGAACCAACTGTACCTTANGTAGCTTTGCCAGTTGTGATTCAAGTCCCAAGACCTCACCCAAGCCATCACCCAAGTCTTACAAGTCTGCTGATTCAAGAGTTGCTGCTGATGAAACAACTTCAAAGACAGCATCTTTTGAAGACTTGTCTTTTTCTTCTATGCAAAACATTTCCTTTCAATCTGTTAAAAACAATTCAGTGTATGGTTTGAATAAGTTTGTTTGTAATAAAACATCTAATGTTTTGAACAAATCCTCTAAGAAGAAAATATGTTTTGTTTGTGGTAGTAATTTCATCTAATTAAGGATTGTGATTTTCATGAGAATAGAATGGGTGTTTATGCTGACCAACAGAACCCTAGACCAAAGTGGAACAATGTAAATGAGATTCCCTCATTTGCTCCACAAGAAACATGAAACACCAGCAGATTCAATTCTGCTGACAGATCAGTTTCTGCTAATAAGTCTTTCTCCTGAAAGCCTGTTTCTGCTGGTAGACCTATTTCTACTGACAGACATAGACATGCTGCTAGACCATTTTACAGACCTACTAGTCCTTACTTTTATAATGGTTTTTGGTCTAATGTTTATGACCCAAGGTTTATGGGGGGGCATACTGGAATACTGTTGTTAAGCCCTCAGCAGGTTGTTCTTAGAGAAAACATAGACCATCTACACACAGGGAATTCAAGAACAATGGTGGATCTTATTCATCTACATGGCCTCACTCTTATGATCCACAAGGCAGACTCAAGTCATTCATGACTTGAGTCTCCCTTTGATACTAACATTCTTGTATATTTTTTGTTGTTGTTGTAGGATCATCCTCTAATGAGTAAAGATGTAGGCATAGTAGATAGTGGTTGTTCTAGAAGCATGTCTGGGAACAAAGATAGGTTGCATGATTTTGTGCCAATTTCTGGAGGCACTGTGCAATTTGGAGGAGGAAATGGGAAAATTACAGAGAAAGGAACCATTAGGACCTCCAAGCTGAACTTTGAAAATGTCTACTATGTGCAGGAGCTACAAAACTTCAATTTGTTCTCAGTTTCACAAATTTGTGATACAAAGAAAAATGTTCTCTTCACAGAAAAGGACTGCTTTGTGCTTTCAAAGGAATTCAAGCTACCTGATGACAGTCAGATCTTGCTAAAAGTTCCAAGGAATCACAATCTCTACACTTTCAATTTGAATGATGTTCAGCCTGAAGGAGATCTAGCTTGTTTAGTGGCCAAAGCATCCTTGGATGAGTCTTCCAAATGGCATAGAAGGATGGCACATGTAAATTTCAAGACCATCAACAAGCTAGCAAAACATGGATTGGTTCATGGCCTTCCTTCCAAAGTTTTCACCAATGAGCACAACGGTGTTGCCTGCAATAAAGGAAAGCAACATAAAGCATCATACAAAGCCATTTCTACTGAAAGTACCATTTCAGAACCTCTTCAGTTGCTGCACATGGATCTTTTTGGTCCCACATCCATCAGGAGTATTGATCATAAATACTTCTGCCTGGTGGTCACTGATCACTATAGTAGATTTTGTTGGGTATTCTTTTTTGGAACTAAAGATGACACTTTTCAAACTCTTAAAGAATTTATAACCCTTGTTGAAAACCAACTAAATAAAAAGGTTAAAAGTATAAGGTGTGATAATGGGACAGAGTTTAAAAATGCTAAATTGATTGAACTCAGTGGGTCTAAGGGTATAAAAAGGGACTATAGTAATGCCAAGACCCCACAACAAAATGGGGTGGCTGAAAGGAAGAATAGAACCCTCATAGAGGTAGCTAGATCTATGCTTGCTGACTCTAAGCTACCCACTATGTTTTGGACTAAAGCAGTAAGCACTGCTTGTTATGTCTTGAACAGGGTATCTATCACTAGGCCTCATAACAAGACACCTTATGAACTTTTGACAGGGAAAGTTCCTACCATAGATTACTTTAAACCTTTTGGATGTCATGTGACCATTTTAAATACCAGTGACCACTTAGGTAAATTTGATGGAAAAGCTGATGAGGGGTATATAGTTGGCTATTCAGCTCATAGTAAGGCTTACAGGGTATATAATATGTCTGATAAAAGAATAGAGGAGACTCTAAACCTGAGATTTCTTGAGGAGAAACCTAATGTTCAGGGTAAAGGTCATGATTGGTACTTTGACCTTGATTATTCAACTGACCATTTGGGATACACTAGATTCAAATCTAACCAATCTACAGGTACACAAGAGTCCCCCTCTCACAATGCAGGTACCATGGATGATGACTCAGATTGTGACTCTGAGAGTGATGAACAAACCATACTTGTTCCTTCTTTTCCTACCACTAACAATTTTTCAGGTTTCCAAGACAAAGTTGCTTCTGGTGTGGATGATTCAAGCTTTACAGAGGATCTTGCTAGACTTCAAAAGCAAGAACATGCAGCAAATGCAGAGGCTGAGAGGCTTGGTCTTGAGTTTGCCAGAGATGTTGAGGCATTCTTGAGACAAGCTGCTTTTGACACCCGCAGAAACATGGATTCTGCTGATGGTTCTCCTATTGCTTCGGTTCACACCAATTCTGCTGATGTATCTCCTGTTTCTGCTGATACTGCCAAATCCGCTGATGGGGTTTCTGCTGATCCTCTTGATTCTGCTGTTTCATCCTCTATTCCAACAAAAACTTCCCCAAGCTTTGATGACCCATTTGGACGATTTCCAAGCCCCACAGATCTTGGTAATCATCAACAAGGTGATGGCATCTTTAGCTCATCTTCCTATGATGATGATTTTGCTCCAACTATAACCAACCCTCAGACAACTGTGGAAGTCAACCCCAATGCAACTAAGAGGATAAACACTATTCATCCTCAATCCAATATTCTTGGAGATCCCAATGCCATGGTTCAAACTAGAAGTACAGTGAAAAATACCAAGTTTGGAGAATGTACCTTTGTCACTTACATCTCTACTCAGAAAAGGGACAATCATACATACCAACACCATTGTCTGTTTGCTTGTTTCTTATCTCAAGTTGAACCAACCAGTATTGCACAAGCACTTGGTGATCCTAGTTGGGTTGAAGCTATGCAAGAAGAGATGCAACAATTCAAGAATCAAGATGTTTGGATACTTGTGGATCTACCAGAAAGAAAATATGCAATTGGAACTAAATGGATCCTCAAGAATAAAAGGGATGCAAGGGGGATTGTGGTCAGAAACAAAGAAAGGTTGGTGGCTCAGGGTTTCAGACAAGAAGAAGGTATTGATTATGATGAAGTATTTGCACCAGTTGCAAAGGTTGAGGCCATCAGGCCATTTTTGGCATTTGCTTCCTATATGGGATTTATGGTCTATCAAATGGATGTGAAGAGTGCCTTTCTCTATGGCAAGATTGAGGAGGAAGTGTATGTGACACAATCAAAAGGATTTGAGGACCCTCAACATCCTAAGAAGGTGTATAAGGTTGTGAAAGCTCTCTATGGTCTCCATCAAGCACCAAGGGCCTGGTATGCAAGATTGTCACACTTTCGCTTGGAACATGGTTATAGAAGAGGTGCAATTGATAAGACTCTTTTCATTAAGAAAGATTCCAGAGACATCATTCTTGTTCAAGTATATGTGGATGACATCATTTTTGGCTCCATAAAGGAAGCTTAGTGCAGGGAATTTGAAAATTTGATGAAGAGTGAGTTTCAAATGAGTGCTATGGGGGAGCTTACTTTCTTCTTGGGGTTACAAGTAAAGTAAAAGCCTGAAGGAATTTTTATTCATCAAGAAAAGTATGTGCATGATATTCTCAAGAAATTTGATTTTGAGAATCTTAGGACTGCAACAACACCTTATGAACCTCCAAGGCCCAAGAATCAGAATGAACCAGATGAAGCTGTGAATGTTCACCTCTACGGATCTATGATTGGTTCCCTCATGTACTTAACTGCTTCAAGGCAAGACATTACATTTGCAGTCAGTGCTTGTTCTAGACACCAGGTCACACCATTGACTTCACATCTGAATGCTGTAAAGAAAATCTTTAAGTATCTTAAAGGTCTGCCTAAATTAGGCCTTTGGTACCCAAAAGATTCTCCATTGGTGTTGGAAGCTTATAGTGACAGTGATTATGCTGGTGCCAATCTGGATAGGAAGTCCACTACAGGAGGTTGTCAATTTTTAGGGAGGAGGTTAATTTCTTGGCAATGAGAGAAACAAACCATTGTGGCTAACTCATCTACTGAAGCAGAGTATGTTGCTGCTGCCAATTGTTGTGGACAAGTGCTTTGGATTCAGAATCAGATTCTTGATTATGAGTACAATTTTATGAATACAAAAATCTATATTGATAATCAAAGCACAATCTCTATTGTTAAAAATCCAATTTTTCATCAAAGAACAAATCACATTGAAATTAGGCACCACTTTATTAGAGATGCTAATGAGAAACACTTAATTCAGGTGCTTAAAATTCGTACTGATAACAATGTGGCTAATCTGTTAACTAAAGCTTTTGATGGACCTAGGTTTAACTACTTAGTTGTCCACATTGGGATGGTTAACCCCTGAATGCTTATTTTGAGGGGAGGCATAGGCCTAAGGGGAGGCATATGCCTCTGGGGAGGATTTGTGTTGTAAAATATGTATTTTTCTATGATTTTGGTCACTAACTTTGTTTTGCATGTTAATTTTTGTATAAACTAACAATTTTGTGTCTTAGTTTGTCTGGTGTGCTTTGTTTTAAGTGCTTGCAGATGTTTGTTTCTGCTGATAATGTTGTTTCTGCTGATGAGTAAAAAAATCAGTAGAATTGAAGGACATATCAGTGGAATTGAATCATATCAGTATAATTGAGTCAAATCAGTACTGTTGGGAAACAAACAACAAGAGATAAATCAGGGAAAGATCTAAATTCATTACTCATCATTGATGTTACAAAAGATGGTAAAAGTACAGACCCTGACACAACTAGAACCAACAACCATCATCCTAAACCTAGTCTACCACCCAAACCACCACTCACTGCCACTTCAGATTTTTCTTGTTCTTATGGTAGTGATGATGCAGGACATCTACTCCATCTTCTCTTTTCCTTTCCCCTTCACATCAGCAACCTTCTTCTTACCTTTGTCTTTGCAAAATGTCTCACGCATTTGTGGACAAGGAAGCCCAATCACCACTTCTCTTGACTTTGGGAGAGGTGGATTTGACCTCCTTGCCCTTGGTGGTGGACATTGTTGTGAAGATTCTTCTTGCTCCACCAATTTATTAAACACAGGTTCAAGTATTGCTGTGGAATCTTCAGCCTCAGAGTCATATACCCAACGAGGGAGTTGAGCAAGGTCTTCTTCCTCTGATGGTGTTGAAGGAGGATTGTTTTGGGGTTCTTCTTCCTTGGATGATGTACAGAAGAAGGGGGATGTGAGTGGTCGAGAAGGTGGTTGGATCAGGATCCAAGGATTTGGATCCTCAGGTGATTCAGATGGTGGGGAAGTGACTACAATGGGGGGTTGGCTTGAAGTACCAACATCGTGTTTCTTCTTCCTTGCTTGCTCTTTTTTTCGCATTCCTCTTCTTGGAGGGCGATATGGGGGTTGAGTAGGGGGACAAGGTGTGTCATCTCCAGATTCATTCGATGATTCATAAAAGGTGAGGTTAATCAACTCAAATTTGGGGTCCATGGTTTGTTGAATTGGGAGAATTTCTGTGTAATTGAGATAATCGAAGGTTTGAAGTGGGTTAATTGTGATTTGGGGTAATATTTATAGGCATGATTGTAATTTAATTGGGAATTAATGCAATCAATGCGGGGTCGGTTGGATAGTAAAAAGTTAAGATATTTTCTTAATACCGCGTTGACCATTAAGAGATATTTGAGTGGTAACAAGTTTCTACTGATAGGAGGTTTCTGCGGATTGACTATCAATCCTGCTGATTGACCTTCATTTCTGCTGATACCTATCTCTCTAGTTACCATAGACGGATCCTGCGGATTGACCAAAGGATGTTGCGGATTGACTTCTCATTGCTGCTGATTGAGTTAATTTGGGATTTTATTTTGGGAAAATAATAAAATCAAAATTGGTCAAGGATTCTCTCCGAAATTCTTTGCCAATCAACTTCCACGTTAGGAAACTACTTTAAATGACCTAACGTGCATATCCCACTCCCAAAATAACCGATTCCCACTCACTATAAACTCAACTCCATTTCCCATTCTCTCAATTGCATAACTTCTATCAAATCTTTCTATCTTTCATAGTTTTATGTTTATTTGTTTCTTGTAAGAAGGTTTAGGGTTTCTTGTAGTATAAAAGGAAACCACGGCCAATGAATTATGTACGAGTTCATAAACAATCAATAGTGATTAATAAAAGATCCATAGAGGATCAAAGAGTTTTTAGTTATTATTCTTGTGTTTAAATTCCGCTTGAATACAAGTCATACAGAGATTTTCCTTTAGTGTACTTTTGATTACATTAGTATACTAACGATCCATAGGCTCTAAGATCTATCAAGGTCTAAAGCTTCAACAATATAGGAGTGAAACTATAGGCATAATAAGCGTCTCATGGATAGGGAATTTTATTACTAGCACAAAAACCGTACCACTCAAAATTTATGAATAAGGTAGTGACCATCCGAGTGTTAGATTAATTGACTAATGCGCTAGTAATCTAGTGTATGAGTTGGTGACCATCCGTTATGCAAATAACGTGCCTGCGATCCAAGAAGTGCACTAGTGGCCATCCGTTAGTTGAAGCGTCAAGGACTCGCGCTAGCGATCTACTAAGTTTATTTAGTATGCTTGTTTGTGTACCAGTAGTATTTAGATTCTAGAACTTGCGTTAGTGACCATCCCAAATCCATAAGTGAGACTACATTCGTGTAGTTAGATCTACTACATGATAAGAGCCATTAGGATAACCCCTTGTTTTACACCTGTAATATAATTACATTGACTTCATTGGTCAAGTAATTTTCCCACACCCTTGCGATGTACTCATTTTTAGTACATGATACCCCTAGTAGACCCCTCAGAGCCTATCTTTTCTTTTCTAACTTTAAGCATTTTACTTAAAGGAAGAATTTGTTTATAATCCACCCCAAATATACACCCAAATCGCCTTAGCCTACCTTGTATGCACTCATCTTTAGTGCATTATTGTGACAACATTTGTTTAAACCCTTGTTAATTGTCTTATTGATTACATGGTTGCTAAGCCGAGTCATATCTTGTACATATTGTTTTGGACAATTGGGACTCATGGGTAAAGTACTAATGTAATGGAGTAATGGGGAGGAAGTCAGTTATTACCCCCATATGTGCGTTAATATTTTAAAGTACTACAAGTTTTTCGATTATCTTAATTCGAGTCATTAGAATAGTTGATTGTAAAATATGTAAAAGTTCAAGTGTAAGGGGAGAACCGAGGCCCCTATGATGTATTATTTTGGATGGTAGGGCAAGAGTGTATATATATATATATAAAAANAAAAAAAAAAAAAAAACGAAAAAAAATAGGAAAAAGAAGAAGAGAAAAAACATACGGACTACCATCCCGTTTCCTTTTATGTTTATTTATGTTTTAGTTATTTTCTTATTAGCTTAAGATGAGTCGAGTCTTGGCTTAGCAACGCCACATTGTGCGTGTATTTCATCAAGATAGTTAACTCGCCACCACTAAAAATATCCTTTATTCCAACAAACCCTGTTTATCATATCCCTACACCTAACGTTACAACCCTTGAAAAGCCCTCTTTGATAGTTTATCTTAGGTGCTTACGCCTAGTGGAGGAGGTTTTTGATCCTTTCCCAAGCCTATGGTAATCTATTTGCTAAGGGCTAGTGTATGATTTCCGTGCTTTTTATGACTAGGTTGGAATAACTATTTGTTGTAATTACTTTTATATTAGTGTTAAATGACCCCTAGCTCATATTTCGATTGGAATAAAAGCGCATTTGCTTGAGGACAAGCAAATCTCAAGTGTAAGGGTATTTGATGAGGCGAAAAGTGTTACGCTTTTAGGGGGTCATTTAATCCCTAAATCGTTATTTTATGATCAAATATTGCCTTAAATCGTTCCTTTTGTCATTTTAGGTACTTTCAGGAGGAATTCTGGAAAACATTGCATTTTGGACGTTTTTGGAGCATAAAAGTGAAGAAAACGACAAAGTCTCAAATCAAGCTGGAATTCCTACCTGACGGCGTCAGGCTTTGGATGCTGACGCCGTCACCTAAAGATAAAAGAGGTGGATTCAGACTCTACTAGACGACCAAGGAAGGATTCAACAAGTTTACACCTGACGGCGTTAGGTGTTACAAGTCCTAGGCAGTCAGGTGTTAAGTTAAAGAAAGATGGCCCAGAAGGTTTTAATGGCTAACGGCGTCAGAAGTAGATCTAGATGATCTGAAAACCCTAGACACGGCAAGTTGACGGCGTCAGGAATTATAACCTGACGCCGTCCGAATGTATTTTCTATATATATTTTAGGATTTTTCTTCATTAAAGTGTGTCACTTTTGGGAGAACTTTAGGGATAAACCCTAGGTCAAATTTTCTGCCTTTTTCAAGGGCTTTTCACCCTTGATTCATCCATGATTAATTAAAGATAAGTCTTCCATCAAATCATTCAATATGTCTATGTGTTGTGTGATTATATCTTATGCTTGTCTTTCAATTAACATGCTAGGCTAGGTTTCTCTTGTGTTTGCTTAGATCTAATGAAACCTAGCTATTGATTACTTGTTGTTGGTTTGTTATTGATTGTTGTGGGTGGGTGATGTCGATGTTAGGCTTAAGAAAACTGGCTAACTTCCAATTGGTGACATGCTTGAACGTCTTAAGAAAAATGAATCGGATGTGTACTACGATTATTTGGTTGTATTTAATGCATGAGTAATTACTAGTGATTTCATAGTTTGGATACTAAACGTGTCGCTATAGAATGAAGTTTGCGCTTATAGAGTTAGGGAAGATCGTACACGGCCCTACGAATGGTATTAAGGAATACAACCCGTCATCCACACAATTGTAACAAACCAATTAACCGGTAAAAGATAGCTAGGGAGTAATGAAATCTAAGTAAACACACTTTTCTCCATATTAGTTTCACAACCTTTTATTTTCTTGTTATTTTATTTTATTGCATTAGTAGATATTTGGGTTAGTTGGCTAGCAACTAATTCCGCCCACTCCTCCAATACCCGAGATTTTTACTTGCTTTCCATAAAACATAAAAATACAAAAAGAATCATCCCTCACCCTTAGACCTAATTAGAGTAGCTTTCAATCCTAACGACACTATTCCCCGAGAGAACGATCAATCCCCCGGTACTTGCCACTTCACTATACTACATCGGTCAGGTACACTGCTTGGTGGGGATTGCAAGCTTCTCAAGATCCCTTGAGAAGTAAAACCTACTGCGTAGGTCGCAAACCACGCATCATCAATTTTAACAAAAGGTGGTCGAGGGTTATCGATTATATTGTTATAGTAGGCGATCACTTCCTTGGTGGGGTATAAATTGAAATATGCGTTGTCTAGTTCCCCACCGTCCTTTTCCTCAACACTTTCAATAATCACGAAATCGTTAGGTCCTAATTCCTCATTTGAGTATATGGCGATTGCTAAATCGTTAAGTGCACAATCAAGCTCAATATCAATCAACCTATTAAGCTCCCTAAGTTCCCTAATCTCACTCTCAATTTGGTTACGCAACGAAGCTACTTCGTCAGATGAAATGGGTGGATTCGCGTTTTCCATAATGGTAAACGGAATAGTGAATGAAAACTTTTTACGAACACAGACACTAAGAAAAAGATAGACTAAAGAAAACCTATAAAAAAATAAAAATCTCACTAGATAGGAATCTAATGAGTAGACATAAATGAAATAAAATCCAACCTAAGCAATAACTATACACCGGCACCGGCGCCAAAAACTTGATTCGAGTTTTGCAAATCACAAAAGTTTTACCTCTCAAGGGATCTTGAAAGATTTTTGCAATCCTCCAGGAAGTTTACCTGACCGATGTAGTATAGTAAGTAGTAGGTATCGGGGGATTGATCGTTCTCTAGGGGAATAGTGTCATTAGAATTGAAGTGTAGGTCAACTATGTCTAAAGGTGAGGGATGATTCTTTTTGTGTTTTTATATTTATTGAAAGCAAGCAAAATCTCGGGTATTGGAAGACTTGGCGGAATTAGTTGCTAGTCAACTAACCCAAAACTACAAATTCAACTAAAAACAATAAAATAAATGACAAGAAAAGTAAATGTGGTGAACCACTTATATGAGACAAGTGTGTTTACTTAGATTTCACTACTCCCTAGTTATCTTTTATTTGTTTGTTGAGTTGTCACAATTGTTTAGCTGAAGGATTGTATTCCTTAATACCATTCGTGAGGGCGTGTACGTCCTTCCTCAACCCTATGAACATCTATTTCATACTATGGTGACACATTTAGTATCCCATCATAGAAGCCTTAACATCAATTCATGCATTAAATACAACCAATAAAACCGTAGTACACATCCGATTACGTTTCTTAAGACGTTCAAGCTAGTTACCGTACAGGAGATTTAGCCAGTTTTCTTAAGCCTAACGCGAGTTAATCAACCAAACAACAAACAACAAACCAACAATCAATAACTAGGTTTCATTAGATCTAAGCAAACACAAATAAACTTAAGCTAGCATGTTAATGTAAAGAAAAGACAAACAATTAATCAAACAACACATAGATATATTGAATGATTTAAGGGATAAATTATCTTTAATTGAACATGGAAGAAAAGAGGGTTTGAAACCCTAAAATTGCAGCAAAAGTCGGACTAGGGTTTGTACACAAAGTTCCACCACCCAATGAATGAAAAATCATAAAATATATAGAGTTACAAATCTGACGGCGTCAGGTTATAGATCCTGACGCCGTCAGAATGCCATGTCTTAGGGTTTCATATTGCCCAAGAGATCTTCTGACGTCGTCACTTGTTAAGCCTTCTGGGCCGTCTCGTGTAGTCGCAAAGCCAGACGGCCTCACTTCCATTGAACCTGACGCCGTCAGGTGCAAACTTCCAACTTTTTTTCGGGGGCGTCTAGTGTAAAAATCCACAATTTCTTAGCATAAGGTGACAGCGTCAGCATCCCAAATCCTGACCCCGTCAGGTGTATAAACCTGACTTTTCTTGGTTTTCTTGTTTTCTTCATTCTTGAGCATAAAAACGTCCGAAAAGCTCCAAAATGCTCCATATTCCAGAAATCACGTTCCAAGTACCTAAAATGAGAAAAGGAATGATTTAAGGCAATATTTGATCATAAAATCATGACTTTGGGCTTAAATGACCCCCTAAAAACGCATCAAATAAATCATTATCAATTATACTTCGGCGTGTGTTTTCACGAGTCTAGACTTTCAAACCATAACACGAACGATGATACAAAACCTTTTACAAACAACGATAATAGTCGTGTACGAAAACTATAGTACATTATCTTTCGAAAACTCATATGCATCATACTATTTTTACGTGACATCTTCTGAGTCAAACTATATATTTATTAGGGCGTGCCGAGTGTGTACCGTTGTGCTTTTCTACTTGATCCTTTTTGCGATACTTACGTCACCAACCTTTGAGGTGAGTCTATGGCCCCTACTTTACTTGTTTTAAAGTATTTTGGGGTGAGAATACATGCGCACTTTATTTGTTCGTTTTACTTGAACTTTTTACTCAAATCACTCTCATACATGATTTATTTACACAGAAACATTTTTCTGCCTTAGTTTAATACTTGTTCGATTTCTTGGATGCATTACTTAATTACTCATTACATACTGGATTTCTTACCCATGGACACAAGTGCTTTGAAACATATGTATTAGTTTATAGCCCCACTTTTACTCTTGATACTTCTTGTTTCGCAAAACTTTAGGTGAGACACATGTAAAAACTTTTACATGGACCTGAAACTGAACTTATGCTTTTATTAAACTATTGCGTAAGAATTAGCCTAAGTCCTTGTATTCCCTGTGCCCAAACTCATGAACCGTTAATTTTTGTGGGAAGCGCGAGTGCTATACATAGATCTATTGGGGGTGACTCCCCATTCGGGATTTGGTCCGATTGATCAAATTCCGGGCATACACCATTTCAGAGTTCAAGTGCATCGGGGTAAACACTTGTCGGGCCTTTATACTTAATATGCTTCTAGAGCATGCACACTGTCGTGGCTTCGGTTGTGTGAAACTTAGTGCTGACGTAATAGACTTGACTTTGGTGTGACATTATATGCATTTTAATGTTCACATACTTTGCTATCGTCCAAACTTTATGCTTAATACTTTATGGTCTACTTTACTGATATTCTTTTTGACGCTGTAAGTGAAACAGTGGTCACTGATACTATACCTGACTTTATATGTGTTCTATAATCACTTTCCAAAACCTTGTGGTCTACATTATTAATTTACTTAAAGGTAAACTTTGTTTTTCATGACACTGTGAGCGACACAATGGTTACAAAACTTTCTTTTGAACTGACATTTCTTTTACTCTACATTGTTATTTAAACAAACCTATGAACTCACCAACCTCGTGTTGACACTTTTAGCATGTATTTCTAAGGTTCATAAGGCGATGGCTTATTTTTGGAGTATTCGAGTCGCATGGCATTTTGGAAGACTTTGAGGCGTTATTTTACCATTCGATAATCTTTTGNCGTCCAAACTTTATGCTTAATACTTTATGGTCTACTTTACTGATATTCTTTTTGACGCTGTAAGTGAAACAGTGGTCACTGATACTATACCTGACTTTATATGTGTTCTATAATCACTTTCCAAAACCTTGTGGTCTACATTATTAATTTACTTAAAGGTAAACTTTGTTTTTCATGACACTGTGAGCGACACAATGGTTACAAAACTTTCTTTTGAACTGACATTTCTTTTACTCTACATTGTTATTTAAACAAACCTATGAACTCACCAACCTCGTGTTGACACTTTTAGCATGTATTTCTAAGGTTCATAAGGCGATGGCTTATTTTTGGAGTATTCGAGTCGCATGGCATTTTGGAAGACTTTGAGGCGTTATTTTACCATTCGATAATCTTTTGAAAATCTTTTTTTTTTTTTTTTTTTTTGGAACGGCAATAATCTTTTGAAAATCTGTATGTAACTTATCACTTTGGGACCTTTTATTGTAACACAAATTTCATTTAACGAATGGTAACTTTTCAAAACGTATCATATAGAGGTCATTCTCTATAACTTGAACTCTGGATTATAAAGTAGCACCCTAGAGACATTATCTTCCGCTGTGATATTTTTAGGGTGTTACACAAGGTTACGTGATAAAAGAAAAACCTCCCAAAAATGACGACCAACTCTCCATGAACCCTAATTCGGTTTCTGATCCGTAATCTTTGTTTCTTGATTTCGTTTGGATATTGGGAGTGATTTAAACATCCGTGTTTATCATTCTTATATCACTTAATGACTGATTTGTCAAGGTTTTATTGATTATTTTCATTTTTTAAGGTTTTATATTGGTTCATCACAAACCCTAGAACCATAATCGTTCCGATATGTTATTGGAAGAGATTCAACTGTGTTATATCATCTTTTATATCAGGTTGTCACATTGTTCGTTTGCGTTTTTGTAGTTTCAAAACAACACTGCTTGTCCTGACTTCATTGTGTTCATAATTGTAACCCTAATCGCTATTAGAGTTTTGGTTATCCGAAGTTAGGGATGTTCGTCGTGGTTGTTTGTTTGAGCTTCATTATTGTTGGTCAAACACAGATTTTGTGATCGAGAGAAAATGGAAATATCGTATATTTTGGAACTGATCGACCAAAATCACAATTCTAACTATTAAATAGACTTTAAAAATTCAAAATGGGTATAAAAGACAAACGGGCCGAGCACTAGCCCACAAACAAAGCCCAACAAGCTGGAAAAAAAACATAAAAATGCAAATAACTCATAAAATAGAGCGATTTGGGGCCCAAATGTTCTATAAACCGCCGTAGGCGTTTACCACGACCTTATCGTTGCAAGCTTCAATTTGACTTGTCACGGTCGTGAAACGGAGCCCCGTAGCCCAAGTTTTGTTAATTTTAGTGAAACCCCTTTTCTCATAAGATCTTGGGCTTCCATAAACAAAAGGGCCCGTTCCTCCACGCTTGGGCCTGCATTTGTTTTACATCAAACAATCTTAATATACGGTCTTACCAGATTATTCGAAAAGGATGAGCCTTTTTTACTCAGATTTAGGCGGCCTCGTCAGGTTAATCCCTAGACCATTTCTTACCCTTCCGTGGCCACCCCCAAATATACATACGTAACGAGATTTGAATCTTAACTTCTTACGAGGAAACCAAACTTCTTATGAGGAAACGAGAGACCTTATCACTATGTAGGGCCTTTGGCTATGGTTTTTGGCCAAATTAGTATAGGGGTGGCGGTTCGGGTCGGGTTCGGGTTGTCAGGTTGGCGGATCAGAAAATCCCAACCCGAACCTGACCCATTTAAATCATCGGGTCGGGTTCGGGTTGTCAGGTGGCGGGTCAGAAAACCCCAACCCGAACCTGACCCATTTAAATCATCGGGTCAGCTATGTCAACCCTAACCTATTTACACATAACCCGAACTTGACCCATATAACCCGTATATATATTTGGGTTGGCAGGTTAATAGGTTACACGGGTTGAATAGGTTAAACGGGTTGCGGGTTGACCCGTTTTTTATACAAAAGTTGCCACATTACACGAGTTAAACAGTTTAAACGGGTTTGCGGGTCGACCCTTTTAACCCATTTAACCTCTATAATAAAATATAAATACTTTTTAATTTAACAAAAAAATCTTAAACTGGTTGGCGGGTCGACCCACTTAATTTATTCCCAACCCGAACCCGACCTGTTGGGTCGACCCAAACCCGACCTAAAATCTATTTAACTCAACCTGAACCTGTTAATTTTCGTGTCGGTTTCAGGTCAGGTTTCGTGTTGAGAAATTGCTGCCCTTACTAAAATACACAAAACTATATTACCCTTGAATAAAGACATTATAGTAACTTTTGTATTTTATTGACTAACTAAAATACACAAAACTATATTACCCTTGAATAAAGACATTATAAGTTACTAAATTCTGTATTTTATTTCAGGAACAACAATACCCGTTAAATTACAAATGTTACTAACAAAATACAACAATCGACATTACTCAACCTAAACTAGCACAAACGAACCAACCCAACCTACCCCAACCTAGGCTAACTCGAAACGAACCAATTGATATTGCTCACTAATTTCAGTAGCTATGATGTAACAAAAAGTTACCACATTGAAGGCACATACACCTGTTCCTTCAAATTCTGAGTAGCACTTTCAGTTGGAAATCCTCTAACTGCTCCAATCGTCCACTGGGATATAATTCCAGCAGCAATAGCAAACCGTAGCTGTCTTTCAAGAACATCTTGATTCTCAAACATCTCTGGGTGAGTCGTCAACTTTCTCATAATACCAGCAACAACTGCATCACCTGACCCTGTTCTATCACAAGTGAAGGGTGTAATTAGTACGTCCTCTGTTCCAACCACGACCCCATCAAACAAGGGTGAGTAATAATGAAGTCGAAGCGTCCCATCTGTCACAAATAAGAACTTTAACTTATCATGCCACAAAGGTTCGATTTCTTCACGTGTGTAATGATAATAGTCTTTCCCTTTTTCTCTTGTTTCTTCGTGAGATTCTGCATAATATTGAGGCTCATAGTTTCGTCTTCTTTCATGGTAGTGCTCGTCTAGAAGGAATTCGAGTTCTTGTTTGCTGACTTCGATGATGTCTGCTTGCTCCCATGCCTCTTTTATCACTTTCTTTGTCTCGTGACGGGACTTCCATAGTGGCAATGGGAGATTCATGTCGAAGAATATAAGGCTGCCAAATTTTTTAGACCACGAGATTGCTTTAAATAAGGCGGCTTGCATCGAGTCAGATGTAAGGACTTCTGAATTGAAGTGGAATATTCTTGCCTGCGTAAAGACAAAAAAATGGCATTTTATCAATTTGATTGAATATTTACATGACACAGGAAATTTAGACCACGACATCCATTCTGTACACACCCCTCTTGAAAGAGAAGAAGAGCGGGTAGGGGAGATATAACCAGAACAGAGTGTCCCTCAAAGAGAAGAATTTAAACCATGTACACACTCGGACACTGATATTCAATGAATTTACAATTAGAAATGCAAACATCAACACAGTAAGATTACCAGGCACACAATAACCTCTATAAAGAACCACCTACGTTAAAGAACCACCTACATTCACCTAAATCGTCAGTTAATCTAACATTATATAGACAGTATACTAATACAAAAAGATAAACTATATACATCAACTAACAGTGATATTAGAAGGCTATTGACCAGAGATAGTCAAGTAATGATATATAACTAAAAGTCTAAAAGCACTAATGTTAACACCCAACTTTTTGATTTTCTTTTCTGCAGTATAGATGTTGTAAAGACAATTAACAGGCTTACTAGAAGGGCCTAAACCAAAATTGATATGCACCTCAAAGAAGCTGATGCGGCTCAGGCGCTCAGCCAAGGCTGGGTTTCAAAGTTAGACTATTGAGAGTCTCACGCTTAACTTGATTATATGCTCTGTTAAGGTGAGTTAGAAAATGCCTGCTTAGAACCATATAGGGAGCCTTAAAGACGTTGAGTTTAACTGACCCCTGCATACGAACTGTACCTGAAAACCTGAACCTCTTTGATCAACTCTAATAGTTGAGTTAATTGTCTCCAATTAAACGGTAAGAGCTAATCACGATTCAAGATGATGTTAAATGACCAATTTCTAAATTAGATGGTATTGTTTAAAGGCTTAAAGCCCTGTATGAGTAGCTGTATCAATGAAACACTAAAGTTAGTCAATTAGACAAGTGAACCAGCATAAAGTTGGTAATCCGATAACTCTCTAGATTCTAATTTACATAATCAATAAACACATTTCAACATTTAAACTTGTTCTGAGTTTGCTTAGACATACACCGATTTTCTCTTACGTGGTTTTATCCCCTAGATGATCAATCAGACATCTAGGTCATCCCAATGCCTTGTAGAACTTTTGGTCTTGATAACATTATTGAGTTATAGTTTTAATAACATACATTAGCATTGGTGGTTGGTCTGTAATCATATGTTAGTTTATCACAATGTTTAAAATTCTAAAATTCCTTTATCAACTATCGGTTCACTAAGTATAGAAACATATTTGAGTCAATCTTAAACAGATTTGTGGGAAAATACTATGAAACTCACGGTGCGCTTGGTTCAAAATAGGGAATGGCCGAATGGGAAAGGGAAAGGGAAAGGAAAAGAGTAAGGAAACCATTCCCCCCAATTTATTGGGTAATGGCCCATTACCCACTATTGGGTAATGGGTCATTGCATTAGTGTCCTGATAATCTACCCACAGAATATTTTTAACAGTTTAAGGTCTAGAAAACAGGAGTGAGGTGATCTACAATGTAGGTGCCGTAGATTTAGTCCTAACTTCAAGACATAACTAGAGCCTATATAATTCCAAGGAGTTCCTAAAGCAAGAGTGTTGGCAATGACTACATGAGTACATAATTAGGTGTCGCCCAATAGGAGATGACGATCTTGCCGGAGCGTGATTTTATCTGGAGGATGTATTCCAAATCAGAAAGCTGGTACTTTTCAAGCTCAGTTTGATCATCATTAAAGTTAATCTAGGTTGGATCAAATTATGACTTTAATAGAGAACCTCCAAGCTAGAAGGCTTGGTTCTAGTGTATGATGGCCTCTTGCAAGGATCAGTGAGGTCTTTGATACAGCTGTGTACAACAGAAGCCGTGACTTATGTCTCGTCTCCTCATGAAGTAATTAAAGCTTGGAAGAAGTATTCGGTAAAGTAAGCAAAATTGAGCTAAGGAAGGTCAAGGAGGCAGTAAAAACAGTTGGTTTAAAGTTTGATCAATCAGTTGAAAATAAATAATAATAATTAAAAAAAAAAAAAAAAAAAAAAAAAAAAAAAAAAAAAAAAAAAAAAAAAAAAAAAAAAAAAAAAAAAAAAAAAAAAAAAAAACTGCTTAACAGATAAGATAAGCTTCTTGTATAAACAATGTTCCACTTGAAATTTCAGATAAAGCTAGTTGCATTTGGGCCCAAGCTAGGTTTGATTCAACCGAGTCACAAGCACATGGGCTTTAGTGAGTTGGAAAAGGAGTTATCATAATGCATCTTGTTTTTCAGGAATGAATTTCAGAATGGCTAGATAGATAAGATACCTCTAGTTGTCTCGTGTTGGCATTTTGGGAGTTATCTTCTAAAGTTAGCAATTTGGGGATAGGGGAGTTTTCATAACACATCTTTGTTTACTAAGACACTTAATTTTTTCAGCTTTCTGACATGAGTTTAAAATGAGGAGATGCTTATTTTTTTCGGCTTTGGAAAGAATTTTTCTATACCTATCAATAGGGTGATATAGGATCTCAAAACAGACCGGGCCTGATAGCCTGATATAGTTCCACTTTAAGTGAGTTGTTTATGAGATCATACTGCTTATTAGCTTCAGCGGGCATTTAGTAATGTGGTTCTATCTAGGAATGCCTCAAAGAAGTAGACTAAAAACTAAAGCCCCTTTAGGTGATGAATGACCAAAACTCTTTCAAAAGGTGAATTCCTCATTTGCATAATCATTCATTAAATTAGGTGACGTTGTCTCAGAGTAGTCAGACATAGAGCAGTAGTGGTCTTTTTAAGTGTTCATGTAAAGTCAAAGGATGTAGAAATTTGACTAGGCGATGAACACACTATTTCATGCCAATAAGGCAACAAGTAAGAGGAGCTCACATATTATTACGCTCATCCAAAATCTAGGTAACCATAAAGCATTACTCTGAACTAAAAAAACATGCCATTATGAGATTAGAAACATTGACTCCACACAGTTTATTAGTTCACTTCCTTGAAAGCATATGAAATATCTAACCAAACAAACGACTCGGGTGCACAAGTGGTTGTGACTATTATGACAAAAAAAAAAAAAAAAAAAAAAAAAATGACAACGTCAACCTCCCTAAAGAGGAGGGCTTACCCTTTTTAAAAATAAAAAAAAAAAAAAAAAAAAAAAAAAAAAAAAAAAAACACTTTGTAAAAGAAGCAACCTCATTCCACTGCGATTTTTAACATCTTTAATATAGACTTGTCGATAAAACAACATCAAAGACAAAATATTACCTACCTCTTTAAGGACGGAAAGATTCAATTCAGAAGTAACAAAAGAACCCTCAGCAGCCTCTTTAACTTTTTCAGCTTTCATATTTCCTTTTTTATCAAACAAAATCTTCATATAAGCACACCCGGTTTTGGCATTTTGGTCTATCTTCACCCCCCTAGTTTGCACATTCTCCTTATTCATCATCAAAACCAACTCCTGACCAAAATCATCACCTCCAACTTTCCCCATAAACGCAGCTCTACCCCCGAGCCTTACGTGAGCAATCGCCACATTCGAAGGCGGTCCACCTGGTGCCCGAGCAAACTCCGGTGGGTCCCACTGCAACATCTTCCACTCAGAGTACATATCTGGATGCATTTGCTGATCAGACACTCTAACAGTTGGCACAAATTCCTTCTGTGCTGCTCCAAAACAGCAAACCAATGGTGGGTCTTCGTACGGGAAGTCGATACCGTCGTCGAAAGCGTCTAAATCAGGTTTTGAGATTGTGGGAATTTCTGACTTGGGGGTTTTTGAGGTGGGTTTTTTGCGGGTGCGGCGACTGGGTTTGGCTGGGGAAATGCCATTAACGGATGCTTTAGGAATGTTGTTAAATCTGGGAAATGAATGAAAGCAAGATGTGGAGTTGAGGATTTGAAGAATCGCCATTTATGGAGGTTTAAGGATATATGGGTTTTGGTTTATCCTAAGTTATCCTGTATTTTGTATTGGAAAAAGACAAAATATTTCTTGTCAAACCATTTCACTTGGAACTATCACTAGGATGGTAAACATTAGGGACGCCAAAACTCTAATGGGTGGCAATTTATGTCCCCAGACTGAATCTTATCTTAGACTGACACGAAAATTAATAATGGGTCGTGTTTGGATCGACCCATCTGACCCATCTAATGCGAAAACTCATGTGCACCATTGGATATTTTGATCAATGGATGATATTATGAGCCATTAGTGTCATTTAAAGAAAGATTAAGAAAACTTTTGTAAACCTAAAAGGATAAGGTAATTTAGGAATTTCTTTTTTCACCACTAAAATGATGGAATGAACCGGTTTATCTCATTAGTATCTATACTCTCCTCTCAAAACCTAAAAAACTACCACCCCAAACCCTCTATGCCGCCTCCCGTTTAGATTTGGTTTTCGATTAAAAGAAAAAAAAAATCACTGTTTATATACAGGTGAAATTGATCGTGTTTGAGTTATGTGTAAACAAGTTAAGGGTTGAATTGATTAGTTCACGGTTCAGAATATGTTGTATGGATATTTTCTTGGCAAATGAATTACGTTTCCTGTGGTTCAATACTTTGTGCATAACGTGTGGTAAAAATATGGATTAAGCAAGGTTAGGATGAACTCAAAAGGTTTTTTCATTTTTCAGTTTGACGAGAAAAAAAGGTATGGACGATCTCTTAGGAAACGGACCATGGATGATTCGAGATGTTCCCATTATTCTTAGAGAATGGACGTTGGACACTAGTTTGCTTAAAGAGGATCTTACTAGAGTGCCGGTGTGGGTGAAACTACATGATGACCCCATGGCAGCCTTCTCAGCAGATGGTCTAAGTCTTATTGCTACTAAATTAGGTACTCCTGTGATGCTTGATTCTTTTACTAGCACTATGTGTGAAGAATCATGGGGTTGAAGCAGTTTTGATCGTGCGTTAATTGAGATGAATTCCGAAGATGAGTTGAAAGATAGTCTTATTGTTGCTATTCCATTACTTAATGGATCGAGGTACTCAAAAGAGACTATTTGTATTGAGTATGAGTGGAAACCACTGAGGTGTGACTCGTGTAAAATTTTTGGGCATTCTATTAATCAATGCCCTAAAAAACATAGTGGAACGGACTTCGTTGGTGGATAAATCAAATGGTGGTCTTAAAGAGGTTACTAATAAGCGTCCTAGTGAGCTGAATAAGGTCGTGTAACCTGCTAGTAACAATGGTTTTCAAACTGTGGTTTATAAGTGTCGAAATGGTAAATGAAGTGCCCATAATGGCAAGAGTCGTAAGTTAATCGTGTGCGACAGGGTAAATTTCATTTTCGAACTGTTGGGGATTCAAATGCCACAACGTCTAAAGGTAATGCAAACACTGCTAAAGGTGGTAAAACGCCTAAGGCTAGTACGTCTAATCTATTGAAGGTTGTTCTATTTGATAAGGGAAGTTATATACACACCACCCAAAGTGATGTGCACACCATAATCATTCATATGTGGTGTTGTACTATGTGCATCACTAATGTGATTGTGTGGTGTACACATCACTTTTGGTGGTGTGCATATCACCTCTCATCTAATAATCCTTACGAGATAATTTATAAGGAATTTGATATAGCTTTTGAAGAAATGTCAGAGAATGACGTGGAGAAGGAAGGTACGGGAATGTCCAAAGTGGTCAATGATGATGCTAGTGATGAAGAGGATGAAGTTGAACATGTTTATGACGAGACATCTGCTTTTTTGACGTCATCATCCAAAAGTACTTAGTAAGCTATTTTACTCCTCGCGTTGTCATAAACACGTAGTTTGTAGTCGTTTATCAAGCTTTGCTTGAGGTTAATGTGGCATTTCAGCTAAATTCCATTTATACTCTAAATGTTTTGGTTTTAATATATTCTATTGGGGTAATCTTTTACCTAAAATATGTTCCTGAATTACAGCCAAATGATCGAGATTAGTTGGTCTGAAGAACCCAAAATGGTGTGGATGTTCCTTTCTCGGTAACCATTGTTCGGAATACCTTTAGACCTAGAGGTTAAGAGGTAAATTGCTGTAAATTGGTGTGGTTTTCTCATTGCTTTCCATGCTATGCTTTTCATTTGTGGTTGGTTATGAAACGTAAACTAAAGACTCAAGATGCATTGAGATAATGGGATGCTAGTGGTGATACTAACTTAAACCTATTTCAATGTTCTCTTTGTGAAATGCAGTCAGACTCTCACGAACACTTATTCTTTGATTGTGGGTTCTAGTCACAGGTTTGGGCATATATGAAGAACTTGGCTGGCGTTCTGATGCATGGTTTTGCGACCTTACAACAGGTTTTACCTCTCAAGGGATCTTAAGAGGCTTGCAATCCCCACCAGGCAGTGTACCTGACCGATGTAGTATAGTGTAGTAGCAAGTACCGGGGGATTGACCGTTCTCTAAGGAAATAGTATCGTTAGGATTGAAAAACTACTCTAATAGGTCTAAGGGTGAGGGAAGATTCTTTTTGCATTTTATTTTTTTAGGAAAGCAAGTAAAATTATCTCGGGTTTGAAGGATTGGGCGGAATTAGTTGCTAGTCAGCTAACCAAAATAACTACAAATGCAAATAAAATAAACGAAAATAAAATAGTTGTGAAAACTTATATGGAGAGAAGTGTGTTTACTTAGATTTCATTACTCCCTAACTACCTTTTGCCGGTTGATTAGTGTGTTATAATTGCGTGGATGACGGGTTGCATTCCTTAATACCAGTCGTGGGGGTGTGTACGAACTTCCCCAACTCTATAAGCTCCTACTTCACTCCTATGTCGAGCCGACTAAAAGCTCCTAACATGGGATCAATAGAATTCGCTCATGCATTAAATACAACCATATAATCGTAGTACACATCCGATCATGTTTCTTAAGACGTTCAAGCAAGTTACCGTATAGGAGGTTAGCCAGTTTTCTTAAGCCTAACATCGATAAACATTCATCCAATACAATTAATAACACACCATTCAACCAATAATTAATAGTTAGGTTTCATTAGATCTAAGCAAACGCGAAGAAAACCTAGCCTAGCATGTTAAACAAAAGACAAGAACAAGATAGAATCAAACAACACATAGACATATTGAATGATTAATTGATAACTTATCTTCAATATAACATGGAAGATCTCAAGGTGAAAAACCTTGAAAAAGCTGCTAAAATTCGTATTAAGGTTCCTCTCTAAAAAGTTCCACACAATGAATGAAAATTGCGAAAATATATATAGGAAAACAGATCTGACGGCGTCACTCTTTGGGTTGTGACGCCGTCACCTCACCGTGCTAGGGTTTCCTGACGGCCTCTTGACGCCGTCCCCCTTTAAGTCCCAAAATTCCATTCTGGCCTATCAAGGAAAATCTTCACATCTACCTCCGTTTGTCTAGCTTGACGGCGTCACCTTCTAGACCTTGACGCCGTCATGGGTACTGTTCCAGCAGATTTAGAGACTTTGTCGTTTTCTTCACTTTTATGCTCCAAAAACGTCCAAAATTCTTCTTTTTCAGATTTCTTCTCCAAAGTACCTAAAATGACAAAAGGAATGATTTAGGGCAATATTTGATCAAATAATTACGATTTAGGGCTTAAATGACCCCCCAAAAGCGGTACACTTTTCGTCTCATCAAATACCCTTACACTTGAGATTTGTTTGTCCTCAAACAAATGCGCTTTTATTCTAATCAAAATACAAGTTAGGGGTCATTTAACACTAATATAAAAAGTAATTACAATAAATAGTCGTTCCCCTTCAATCATAATAAGCACGGAGATTACATACTAGCACCTCACAAGTAGTGTTTAGATACTCACATCTCTCAGGTGTCATAAAAGTATATCTCACAAATGAAAATGAATAATATCTCTCACTACCTGTCATAGCAAATAGATTACCATAGGCTTAGGAAAGGATCAAAAACCTTCTCCACTAGGCGTAAGCACCTAAGATAAACTATCAAAGAGGGCTTTCTAAAGGGTTGTAGCGTGAGGTGTAGGGATATGATAAACACGGGTTTGTTAGATAAGGTATATTTTACTGGTGGCGAGTTAAAGATCTTGATTAATTACATGTACAATATGGCATTGCTAAGCCAAGACTCGACTCGACTTAAGCTAATCAAAAACTAATAAAACATAAAATAAACATAAAAGGAAACGGGATGGTAGTCCGTATGTTTTTTCTACTTTTCTTTTTCTCATTTTTTTTCTTTTTCTTGATTTTTCGATTTTATTTTTATTTTTTTTATTTTTATTTTTTATTTTGCATACACTCTTGCCCTACCATCCAAAATAATACATCATAGGGGCCTCGGTTCTCCCCTTACACTTGAACTTTTACATACTTTACAAATAACTATTCTAATGACTCGAATTAAAATAATCGAAACACTTGGAGTATTTTTTAAAAATATTTAGCACATATGGGAGTAATAATGATGTTCTTCCCCATTACTCCATTACACTAGTACTTTACCCATGAGTCCCAATCGTCCCAAAACAATATGTACAAGATATGACTCGACTTAGCAACCATGTAATCAATTAGATAATTAACTAAGAGTTTAAACAAATGTTGTCACAATAATGCACTAAAGGTGAGTGCATACAAGGTAGGCTAAGGCGATTTGGGTGTATATTTAAGTGGATTGTAAACAAATTCTTCCTTTAAGTAAAATGCTTAAAGTTAGAAACGAAAAGGATAGGCTCTGGAGGGTGTACTAGGGGTATCGTGTACCAAAAATGGTACAACGCAAGGGTGTGGGAGAATTACATGACCAATGCAGCCAAAGTAATTATAACAAAAACACAGGTGTAAAACAATAGATTAATCCTAATGCCTCTTATCATGTAGTAAATCTAACTACACGAATGTAGTCTCACTTGTGGCCTCGGAATGGTCCTAACGCAAGTTCTAGAATCTAAGTGCTACCGGTACTCACATCATAGCATAAATGCTTTTCCTACCAATTCTAGGGGCGAACCTCACATATTAGGGGTGAAAAATTTTTTAGTGGTGCGGTTTTGTGCTAGTCATATAACTCCTATCCATGAGATGCTCATTAAGACCAAAGTTTCACTCCTAAATGTTGTAAAAAATTTTATATTTGGCACTAAAATTGCCCTAACAGGTATTTCTCTCAGTTTTATTACACATCTACCATTAAACAAACAAAAAACAAGCGTAATTGCATTCTCTAAGCTATCGTAATTTACCCCCCTTACACTTAAGATGAACATTGTCCCCAATGTTCAAATAATAAGATGTAAAAGTAAATAAGGTAAAAGAATGAAATCAAATACTCCGCTGATTCGCTCGGTGGATAAAGTGGTAACATGGTTAGATCTTCTTCCAAGAGAATGTAGAAGCTCCAAGATTAAAGCATTGCCAAAAGCTTGATTCCACATACATCTCCTTGTCCAAAATAACCTATTAAACCTGAGAAAAGAAAAACAAAAACTTGCATAACATCGGCGGGATAAATCTGTATAAGGATATAATGCTTGTGGAATGAATATTTTGCAGATTCCTGGAGTTTATAAGTTAGAGATTTAATAAAGCATTTTATAATTCCGGAAGAAAAACAAAACTTTCAAAAATTCCAGAAAACTACACCTGACGCCGTCAGGTTGGAGCCTGACGCCGTCATAATTGATCTGACAAATTTTTCATGTTAAGTTTCCGGAAAATTTCTGGAAAAACTCAATTCTTAATTCCTAGAAATCCTGCAAAACATCATTATGACTCGATACAAGAATTTGAATCAAACAAGTACTAATATGTATACTAATTTAATATTGTTATGATTCATGTTCATTTGTTCTAATAAACCGATTTAGATTTCCCTTACACTTATCTTTTGCAAAATACCTTTATATGTAGTTAAGACGAAGTTAAAAACAAAATAAAGCATTTTCACAATTTAGTTTGAAGCATGAATCAATAATAATAAAAATAAAACATGCATACGGAAGCAAATAAAATCAAACAAACAAATAAACAAAACAAACAAAGCTTGGGTTGCCTCCCAAGAAGCGCTTTTCTTTATTAACGAGTCTTGTAGCTAGACTCAAAGTCACTCTACCCTATGTAAGTGAGCACGTCATCGAGGACGTCTTTAGGGTTGGGTTTGGTTTCAACTTTCCTATTAGTCCGCTCAGTATGATATATCTTTTCGAACTTCTCTCCATCCGGGTCATACAATGTCATCTTTATATGCCATGACCCATCTCCGTCTTTAGGTGGTTTGTCCCAATCCCACTTATGATCATTGTCTTCACGTGTCCACCTATTCATCCATGGGTTAATTGGTAAAACTCCTAGGAAATCAGTCATCTTCCTAAAAACTAAAGGGTCCTCAAATGGGTCCAATTCGGTGTCCCTAGCCAAGAGTTGTTCTACCGTATGTGTTCGGCTCACAAAGTCCTCTTCTAGGTAAAATGGGTGTTGGGGTCCTACAAGGTCTCTATCGATCCATGGTCCATATCTAGATTGTCTCCTAACCAAATCTAACCAATGGGGTGTTGGTGCCTCATCAGTATCATAAGCATGCTTCTTAACATCGTAAACCGACCAAGTTTCACCTTCTCCTACCGCTATCTTGGATTCCTTACAATCAATCATGGCACTAGCGGTCGCTAAAAATCCTCTTCCTATCAACAAAGGGCATGTGGGGTCGCTAACCATATCAAGGACGTGGAAATCGGCTAAAATGGTTAGTTTTCCTATGTGAACTAATACGTCTTTGACTATTCCAACCGGGTAAGCAACACTTCCATCCGCTAAGCCTATTATTACCTCGGTTTCTTCAAGTTTCCCTAGTTTGAGAGAGGTGTAGAGAGGTAATGGTAGTAGGTTAAGGCTTTATCCAAGATCGGCTAATGTGTCATAAGCCTCCGAATTACCGATCTTGCAAAGTAGAACAAATAAGCCCAGATCATCTAATTTCTTAGGTAGTTTGTTTTGAACAAAGGCGGTCCCTTTGTCACCTAACTTGAGCTTCTTCTCATATTTTTCCAAGAGGGCATTATAGTAGAGAGCTCGTGCTAACAAATCAATAACCGGACGTTCAAGGTGGAGCTCCTTGAATTCTTCGTCAAGGTTTTGAGTGGGAGGTGTTTCAACTATGTTGTTGACCAATTTAGTGTTGGATATCTTAACTTGTTGGTCTTTTTGAATGACTTGGTTTTGTTTGAAACACGTGCTCATGGAATTGACCGAATAGTATTGTGGACAAGAACTAGGAGACGAAACCGATGAAATGGCGTTAACGTTTAGTTTCGGGTTCTTGACCGTATTGTTAGGAAGTGCTCCTATATCTCGGTCATTGAGAACTTTCAACAAAGTGTCAATTTTGTTGGTCACCTCGCTTTGCTTTTGTTTGAAATCGGCTTCAAACTTTGCTAGACGAGCTTCTTGAGATGCCATAAAATTAGACATCAATCCTTCAAAATTATTGGTACTACCATAGTTGTTGGAAGGATTGTTATTGAAAGTGCGCTTTGAGGATGAACCGCTTGATTGGAAACGATTAGGTGGGTTGGAAGAATTGTTTTGGGGGCACGTTTTGGTTTTTGATGACGTGGGATTGCGACCACGCAACAGGTTTTACCTCTCAAGGGATCTTGAGAAGCTTGCAATCCCACCAGGCAGTGTACCTGGTCGGTGTAGTATAGTGTAGTGGTAAGTACGGGGGATTGATCGTTCTCTCACAGGGAATAGTGTTCGTTAGGTTAGAAAAACTACTCTAAAAGGTCTAAGGGTGAAGGAAGATTATTTTTGTATTTTTATATTTTTTTGAAAGCAAGTAAAATCTCGGGTTTTGGAGGAGTGGGCGGAATTAGTTGCTAGTCAACTAACCCAAAAACTACAATTGCAATTAAAAATAAAATAACTAAACTATTGTGGTTGTGAAAACTTATATGGAGACAAATGTGTTTACTTAGATTTCCTTACTCCCTAACTATCTTTTACCGGTTAATTGGTGTATGTATTACTTGCGTGGATGACGGGTGTATTCCTTAACAATTCATGGGGTGGCGTACATATCTCCCCAATTCTATGAGCTCTTATCTCCTCCTACAACGATGCGTAAAGCACCCAATCATAGGGATTGTAAACAGTGGCTCATGCGTTAAATACTACCTTAATAACCTAGTACGCATTAGTTACATGTTTCTTAAGACGTTCAAGCATGTTACCATATAGGAGTTTAGCCAGTTTTCTTAAGCCTAACATTGATGAAACATTCATCCAAGACAAGTAATAACACACCAATCAACCAATAATTAATAGTTAGGTTCCATTAGATCTAAGCAAACACAAGAAAATACAGCCAATAATTAATAGTTAGGTTCCAATAATTTCAGTGAGGACTTATCTTTAATTGAACATGAAGGATTCAAGGGTGAAAAACCCTTGAAAATACAGCCAAATTCGTCTTTAGGGTTTTTCCCAAACTTGCACCAAAAGTTCCACACTAATGAATGAAAAATAGAAAAGTATATATAGAGTTTACACTCTGACGGCGTCAGGTTATGGGTTTTGACACAGTCAGCTCACCGTCATTAGGGTTCTCGGATGGCCTAGATCTACTTCTGACGCCGTAACTTGTAAATGTGCTCTGGGCCGTCACTCTTTAGCATTACACCTGACGGCCTACTTTCTCTAACAACTAACGCCGTCAGGTGTAAACATCTTGTTTTCTTCATAGGGCGTCTAGTGTAATCTGATTTTACTCCTTTGTCAATGTTGGCTGACAGCGTCACCTTGTGACTCTGACGCTGTCAGGAAGGTTTTCCAACTTCTTTTGAGACTTTGTCGTTTTCTTCACTTTTATGCTCCAAAAACGTCCAAATTAGCATGTTTTCCAGAATTCTTCTCAAAAGTACCTAAAATGACAAAAGGAACGATTTAGGGCAATATTTGATCACATTTACTCGAATTAGGGCTTAAATGATACCCTAAAACGGGTACACTTTTCGTCTCATCAGTTTTGCTTCCACCTAAGGTTTGGGTGATTTCTCCATGAGGGGTTGTATGAATCACCATAAGGGTTTGGATCGGGTTTGAAAGTGTGCCACTTGTCTCCCGCTTCGTCGGTACGCGAGGATGCGTAGTCCGCAAAAGCTTGTTTGGGGAGTTCCATGCAATCACGAGTGTCGTGGGGACCACTACAGTACTCTCATGAAGAAGTGATTTTGTTTACTTGGCTTGAAGGTTTAGGAGCTTCGTAGGATTTCATTAGATACTTGACTTGGTCCTCAAGTTCCATGATCCTACGGTTAGAAGTGCTTGAATTATTCGAAGGCAAAGATATTGCCTTGACCGTTTTATTCAAATCACGGGGATCATTCCAACTTTCGTTGTCATAGAGAGCAAGATCTTCTAGGAGATCCCATGATTGTTCCGCACTTAGATCACGTAGCTTACCACCAGCCGCCTGGTCAGTGGTTTGCCTCGTTGGGATATTGATATGGTCATAGAAGATTTGGACTTGGAGCCAAAGATCTATGCCATGGTGAGGGACTTTTTGGAGTAAGTCCTTGAATCGAGTCCATGCCTCGTAGAGGGTTTCGCCTTGACGTTGTTGGAACATCAAGATATCATTCCTAAGATTAGTAGTCCTTCCCGGTGGGAAAAACTGAGCAAGGAAACGAGTTGTGAGATCGTCCCAAGAGGTTATGGATCCTGCAGGTAGACGCTCTAGCCACTGACTAGCATGGTCTTGCAGAGAGAATTGAAAGAGACGCAGTCGGGTCGTCTTTCGAGTTTCAACATCAAGGTCTATGGAATCTACGATCTTAAGAAATTCCTTGAGGTGTTGATTTGGATCTTCGGAACGAAGTCCATGGAAAGCGCATCCGCTTTGCACCAACCGGATGGTGTCGGATCGCAAGGGTGACACATTGGCTCCTTGATTGAGCTCAATGGTGTTTTGATAGCCATGGTGGCTAGGACGGGAGTAGTCTCCTAAGGTACGGGCTCTAGGAGGTTGGTTTTGTTGTGGTGGTTGTTGTGGTGGTGGGTTGTTGGGATCAAGGATATTACCACCTTCCATGATGTCGGATGGTAATGGTTACGAACAAAGACACGAAGAAATAAGATAGACTAAAGGAATCCTAAAAAAATAAAATGAAAATCTCACTAGAAAGGAATCTAGTGAGTAGACCTAATAAAATAAAAATTCAACCTAAACAATAACTATTCCCCGGCAGCGGCGCCAAAAACTTGATGCGTGGTTTTGCGACCTTACAACAGGTTTTACCTCTCAAGGGATCTTAAGAGGCTTGCAATCCCCACCAGGCAGTATACCGGACCGATGCAGTATAGTGTAGTGGCAAGTACCGCGGGATTGATCGTTCTCTAGGGAAATAGTGTCGTTAGGATTGAAAAACTACTCTAATAGGTCTAAGGGTGAGGGAAGATTCTTTTTGCATTTTATGTTTTTAGGAAAGCAAGTAAAATTATCTCGGGTTTGAAGGAGTGGGCGGAATTAGTTGCTAGTCAACTAACCCAAATAACTACAAATGCAAATAAAATAAAATAAACGAAAATAAAATAGTTGTGAAAACTTATATGGAGAGAAGTGTGTTTACTTAGATTTCATTACTCCCTAACTACCTTTTACCGGTTGATTAGTGTGTTATAATTGCGTGGATGACGGGTTGCATTCCTTAATACCAGTCGTGGGGGTGTGTACGAACTTTCCCAACTCTATAAGCTCCTACTTCACTCCTATGTCGAGCCGACTAAAAGCTCCTAACATGGGATCACTAGAATCCGCTCATGCATTAAATACAACCATATAATCGTAGTACACATCCGATCATGTTTCTTAAGATGTTCAAGCAAGTTACCGTATAGGAGGTTAGCCAGTTTTCTTAAGCCTAACATCGATAAACATTCATACAATACAATTAATAACATGCCATTCAACCAATAATTAATAGTTAGGTTTCATTAGATCTAACCAAACACGAAGAAAACCTAGCCTAGCATGTTAAACAAAAGACAAGAACAAGATAGAATCAAACAACACATAAACATATTGAATGATTAATTGATAACTTATCTTCAATATAACATGGAAGATCTCAAGATGAAAAACCTTGAAAAAGCTGCTAAAATTCGTATTAGGGTTCCTCTCTAAAAAGTTCCACACAATGAATGAAAATTGCGAAAATATATATAGGAAAACAGATCTGATGGCGTCACTCTTTGGGTTGTGCCGACGTCACCTCGCCGTGCTAGGGTTTCCTGACGGCCTCTTGACGCCGTCCCCCTTTAAGTCCCAAAATTCCATTCTGGCTTATCAAGGATAATCTTCACATCACCTCCGTTTGTCTAGCTTGACGGCGTCACCTTCTAGACCTTGACGCCGTCATGGGTACTGTTCCAGCAGATTTAGAGACTTTGTCGTTTTCTTCACTTTTATGCTCCAAAAACGTCCAAAATGCTTCCTTTTTCAGATTTCTTCTCCAAAGTACCTAAAATGACAAAAGGAACGATTTAGGGCAATATTTTTTCAAATAATTATGATTTAGGGCTTAAATGACCCCCCAGAAAGCGGTACACTTTTCGTCTCATCACGTTCCTAATATTTCATCCTCGTTAAACTCTATTGTTAATAGCTTCATTCTACATCCAAGAAACGTTCGGCTAGAAGTAATTGCTAAGCTCGTGTTTACTGCGTATACTTTTTTTATTTGGCAAGAACGGCATTATAGGCTTTTCAAAAAGAGGAAGCAAACGGTTGAACGAACAAGTTATTGAAATAATCATGTTTATCGTTCGACTTAACTTTTAAGAAGACTATGAAGGTGGAGGCGTTTTTAAATATTTTGAAGCTTCCTAGCTCACTTATTCGCAACTGCTCATCACATCTTTTTCATACATTTTTTTGGGAGTTAATTACTTAAATGGTCCTTGTGGTTTGCTAATTTTTACGGATCTTGTCTCTGTGCTTTTTTTTTATGCGGGTTTGGTCCCTGTGTTTTTAGAATGTTACGGATCTTGTCCAAATTTCGACCCAACTCCAAACGAGCGTTAAAAAGGACCTTAGTTGAATTGATGGACAAACGTGAGGGCTAATGTCACACCCCCAAAATACCTGTTTAGCAGCGGAATGGAATACCCAGGGGTGACTGCCATAGCATCACAATTACAGTTATATTGAACGACCTAAAGTGTCGTTTATAAAATACATCGTTTGATCATTTAAAAGATTCAGAGTTTACAAAACAAGGTCCCAAAAGGTGTTGCAAGTTTAGGTAAAACAAGTTCATACAAGATCAAACGTTTCATAAGTGCAGAAATATAAAGTGAGACGCGTCGACTCCGCGACTCCATGTAGGTCCAAATGCAAGCCAACATGAGCTACCTTAATTACCTGAAAATACATTGTTAAAACGGTCAACAATAATGTTGGTGAGAAATCATAGGTTTATGTAAATGAAATGTTTTTACGGTAACCACAAGTATAAAAATGAATGACAAAATGTCACATAAATAATAAAATTGTACATTAGCCCTTAAGCTCATGACCCCGAAGCTAGACTAAAATAATTGCCCCAAAAGGAGTGCTTTGCCAAACACTCTGAATGAATGAAGTGAAATGCATCCGTTTGACTGTTGGTGATCAAATCAATGCGGATGGAGGCGTCACCCTCAATAGATCTATCCACTCACCTTCGCTTGCTCACAAATTAACGGTTCATGATAATAAAAGGGGACTTTAACATGGCAAATGCGGTAACTTAAGCAATGTACATAAATTTAATACTTTGGCCCGTATGAAAATGGTGCAATGTATTCTCCCCCGTGGGATTTGAAATGAGATAATAAATTGTAAACGGGGCTATGAAAACTCACCTGTTACAGTAGTACGATGAATATGTAATGAACGGGACAATAAGGCGCGAATACTAGCCGCAACCTAATATGAATGAATATGATCTACTTTAGATTATGAAATGATGTCGTGAATGTACATGCACATGATATCTATACCACTCGTAATTTGAAAATAACAGTTATCGTCGAAATTTAATGTTTTTCATAACTTAGGAAAAATATGTCCAACTAGCCTCGCAAAACTAGTCGTGTAATATTGTGCATAAAGTGTTAGTGTTAGAACTCGGCGTTTTTGAAAACCTTGAAATGATATCTAACAGTCGTATTAATAAACCTTTGATCGTATGTGCCTCGACGGGTAAGGAGTACGGCTCTCCATTGTTGTTACTTGAAAAGTATAGTTTTTAGTACGTAGAATATATTTCTAATAGAGGCTGTCAAAAATTATATAAGTTATCGGGTTTCAAACGCGGATATCTTGGTCGTTATAGGCTCATCTTCTACGTTCTTTATATCCACGGTTTCGTATTAACAAGTGCTAACACATTTTCAGTATTCCGGCTCCTCTAGGTTACGTTAAACGCCTCATTTTATCCGTTGAATCTCGGCTAACAGCAAGGGTTATTTTCAGAAAATAGTTTTTCGTCGCTAAACTTTGGAAAATCATATCTCCTTCGTTATAAGCTCGTTTTTATTCATTCCGGCAGCCATAGTTTCTTTTTTTGAATGTATTTTCTAAATCTTTGGTCCAAAATTACTCCCTAGTCATTGATTTTCCCACGTTTTGCAAAAATGGGACAGTGGCTTTTATATAGTGTCTTAAATTGATTTTTCTAGTTTGTAACTTGTCCAAATCTACTCCAATCGACTTCAAAACATCCCTTAATCTACCATACACCTTCTTAGGGTGTCATGGGTTCCTAAACATCATCAACCAAGCTAATCTATCAAGGGTTTACATATTATACATTTTTAAGGCTAAAATGGTATAAAAATTATAAATAGAGTGGTATAAACTTGCATATCCATGTAAAACTTGTATAAAAATTGTATGAACTTTGTAAGAGCATGATAAAATTATGGAAAAGAGTTTAGTACACTTACTTTGAAGGATTAGTGAGTTTGGTGATAAAAACTTAATTAACCAATAGGTTTATATTTCAAAACCTTGTAATAGGTAACTAATGGGACTTGATTATGACTTGATCTTGAAAAATTGATGGATCCTTGATGTTTTCTTGTTCTTGGCCGAACATACAAAGGAGAGGAAGATGAGAGCAAAGTTTGCTAGTTTATGTGTGAAAATGAGAAGTATACTTGAAGTGTGGAACAAATATCTACTAGTTATGGTTTAATTGTAATTAAAAGGTCAAAGAATGGTCAAAGGGGGACAAAGAGGGGGGGGGGGGGCTGGGGTGAATCAAGGAGAGAAAAAGGGAGGGTTGGTGGGCTAATTAATGGTCTTGTCCCCAAAAGTGTATGTATTAGTTTAGATATTATTATGTATTAGGTGTTACCGGGTACCGAGTTAACTAGAAATAAATTGTGACGAGGTAAAATAAAATATGACGAAGTTGTAAAAATTATAAAATCATATTCCTTGCAAGAATCGGGTGTTAGAATAATTATCGGGTTGAAATATCGTAAGCCGACGAAATTATAAGCTCCTAACGGAAAATGTAGCAGTTGATTTGAAAACACCGGGTAAATTAATAATATAATTTTTTTATATCATTATATTGAGTATAAAAATATGTTAGGATCATTGTGGGGAGTGTCGGATGTGTTAGTCGCAATTATTGATCGCGTGTTAACATTTATTTAAGTTTAAATATACGTAAAATATCAAATATACGAAAAATGTTAATTTAAATAACCTACGAGTGGAATAGTATGCAAATGCTATTGTGATGATATGTAGACTATTTCTAGTCCATATAAAGTGTCCTTACTGATGATGCATGATTTCGCAGCTAAACCAAACTGGTTACGCAAATATGGATACCCGTAAACTAGGTTTACAGTGAGATGAATGATGTTAATGAATAGTGTTTTCCTTCCGGGAATGAATAGTGTCATGTGAATAGTAAAATTTTTGAATGCTTCTCAAAGTCTCAAACTAACTCCGAAAATGATGAATAGTGAAATGATGAATAGTGATCGGTGAATAGTAAATGATGAATAGTAACTTGTGAATAGTAAATTGTCGAGATTTGAAAAATGACCTGAAATTGTGAATTGTGACAACTAAACTTGTCATTTGGGTTTTCCCTCTCAAAATACAAACCACAAGGACGATTTATGTAATTTACACTTAAAAAAAAATAATAATAAAAAATAAAAAAATAAAACTTTAATATTTTGGTTATACGAAAATCTTAATTCTATTAAAAAAATGATAATAAATTAAAAAAAAAGTCAAATTTAAATTTATTATAATAAAAAAAAGTAAAAGAACTTTTTTTATAAATTTTTTTTTGAAATGTATTACAAATAAATTTTGTACGTTTTATACGTTTTCGTACATTTTTATAAAAAGTTTAAAACACGAAAGTTGTCCGAAATGATGTTTTCCATCAAGACTCGCGAGTTTTACTACCAAAACTTAAGCAGTTTTCGACCAAATAATGACTTAAAAAAATTAGGGGTGAGCATGGGGCGGGGTGGGGCGGGTTTATGGTAAAACCAAAAACCGAACCGTATATTTCGATTTTTGAAAACTACAAACCGTTTGGTTTCGGTTTTTTCGGTTTCGGTTTTTCGGTTTTTGACATTCAATCGGTTCGGTTTCGGTTTTGTTCGGTTTTTTGTTACTTGAAAAACAAGCAAGTTTTAATCTTACGTAAAGTTTACCATTTCAAGTTTCAAACAAAAATATTTAAACAATTGTCAACAATTGCATAATATACGGCAATCCAAAGCTTCAAAAAAACGTACAAAACAACCAAACATTTTCTAAAATATAAAATGCTGGTCTTTACGGCTTTACACTTTTCGTTTGCAAAAAGAATTCAAAGAACACTACTATTGTTCGAAACCAAATATATAATATCTATAAATATAACAAATTTAAAAGTATAGATAATGAACAACACTATTTTTTTTAATAAATAAAGTTGTATACACAAATCTTTAAAATTAAATTGCAAGTTTCTTATATAGATAAAATTATATAAAAACATATATAAAGGTGGGGCGGGGCGGGTTTTTCGGTTCGGTTTTTTTTATGAAACCAAAAACCTCCCCAAACATTCGGTTTTTATAAAATTCAAAACCACTACCATTGGTTTGTCAAATGGGGTGGTTTTTTTGGTTCGGCTTTTTCAGTTTTTCCGGTTTTGATTCGGTTTTCCGGTTTTTGTGCTCACCCCTAAAAAAATCATAGAAAAACGTCCAAAAATCTTATAAAATTGTACAAAAACGTATAAAACGTACAAAATTTATTTGTCATACATTTCAAAAAAAATTTACAAAAAAAGTTTTTAAATTTTAAAATTTTTTTTTTATTATAATAAATTTAAAATTGACATTTTTTTAATTTTTATTATCATTTTTTTATAAAATTAAAAAAAATTAAAGTTTTTTTTTTCTTTTTTTAAATTTTATTATAATAAAATTAAAAGATTTTCGTATAAACAAAATTTAAAGGTTTTTTTTTTATTTTTTTTTTATTTATTTATTTTTTTTTAAGTGTAAATTACATAAATCGTCTTTTTGGTTTGTATTTTGAGAGGGAAAACCCAAATGACAAGTTTAGCCCTCACGTTAGTCCATCAATTCAACTAAGGTCCTTTTTAACGCTCGTTTGGAGTTGGGTCGAAATTTGGACAGGATCCGTAACATTCTGAAAAGTGAAAACACAAGGACCAAACCCGCTTAAAAAAAAGTGCAGGGACAAGATCCATAAAAATTAGCAAACCACAAGGACCATTTAAGTAATTCACAAAAATTTGAAGTACAATGGAATGTGGCTAAAGTACCACATTAATCTCAAGCAAAAGCTTGAACAGCCAAAAAAACACTCGCTTGTATAATAAACCAGCTGAGACCGCCTCCTTAAAAAACCTTCCCAAGATAAAAAATACCCTGTGGGAAAATCCCTTAAGAAGGAAAAAAGAGTACAGCTCTCAACTGGCACTCCACTTTCATCAAATAACCAAACGAGCTCAACTCCCAACATAAGAGCAAAATGCATTAAGGAGAAGATCGAATGAGAGAACTCGGCAATCCAAAGATCCAACAAAACTTCCACATTCTTCGTCCACTTGAAATAACACGAGAGAAGCTTGAGACGAACTGTAGATTTGATTACTTCAATAACTTGAGCTTCCAACCTCTTCTGATTCTTGAAAAGCTTGTTGTTCTGTTCTTGCCATATGAAATAGCAAGCCGCTGCAAAAACCAGTTTAGGGATAACGCCCCTAATAGATCTCTTCTTCAACATAGGGATAAGATAAGCCACGATCATATCTAGAGAGGCTTATATTGGGAGCAGCAGTCATGATCTTCACATGCTCCTAAACCTACATAGAAAAAGAACACTGAAAGAAAAGATGGTCATGTGAATCCAGTTGAGTGTTACACAAGGGGCATTGAAACAAGTTTAAGTTAGTATCACTACTAACATCCCATTGTCTCAGATTATCTTAAGTCTTCAATTTCCTCTTAATAACCGGCCAAAGATCGATAGTATGACGAGGAATATGATGAGAGAACCACACCAAGTAAAACCAATCAACAACGTCCCCCATAGGCTAGATACTCTCCCAAACAGCTCCCACCAAGAAATCTTTAAAAGTATCATCATGAATCTTCCACACCAACCGATTTAAAGTAGAATCATTCCGAGAGGAGGATACTTAGTATACTAGTTATTAGGCCACGCCCAATTACCATTAGTAATAGAACCTTTAAACGAAGTAAAACGGGCCAAACCAGCCCTATTCCTGGGACGTAATCAAATCAGCAAGCGGGCTCTCAAAACACCAATTGACCAGGCGACTTGTCATCACCTATAGAAAAATAGCATCAGAACCTCCTGAGGCATCACAGAACGGATCATATGATTAGCAACATTATCAGTGAGCTTATTAGAAAAGAGGTTAGAAATAAAAGGATGAGTATCTCCTTGTTGCCCAAGAAAAGCCATGTAGTGATCAACAAAAGCCATAGGAACGTGATCCCCATCAACACGAGTACCATGAATATCCGTCACACTATCAATACGGGTCCTGGTAGCCCTACTCTTAACCACCTTATGGAAATAAGAAGTATTCGAATCCCAAGCTTAAGTCATTCAACTTTCGCTTTTTGCTTAAGAAATCACTCCTCAACCAAAACAACATCGTTAAAAGCTTGAAGATAAGCGGCTTCCCCCAAACGAAGCTCAACACTGAATGGATCAACATCAAGAGCACGTACGTTGAACCTCATCAAGCTCATGCCTTAACAGATTTACATTATGTTGATATAAGCATGTCTAAAAACATTATTTATATTTTTCAATATCTCTGTGTTTTGATAATCACAAAATATAAACTCATTAAACTAGAGATTATGACGTAAACAAGTATTTAGTTGTAAATATTCATTTCAACAACTTAATCACTTAAGGTATGAATAAACAAAGTGTTTAATGCAATATATGATCAAAGGAACATTTTCTTAATCACTAGAGTTTTATAAAATGTCACAAAACATTTTATATCTTTTGTAAAACATTTTTGGAATTAAAAGAATATGTTTAATTCATTATAAATATATGAATTCAAATTTTTAACCAAAAATGGTAGAAATGAACCAGAAAAACCTTCCCCACAAAAGGACAAATAAATCCAATGTTCTGGAGGGGTGGCCCCCTTAATTTTAAGGGGACCGGCCACGCTCCAGAACAGTATTTTTGTCCCTTTAAATACTGGTTCATTCACAGATTTTTCTCACCTTTTGCACCCCAAAACTTTCTGTTCTAGATCTCATTTCTATTCTCCAAAATCCTTTGATCATATATACATAAATTCTTGTTTCAAAGTGATCCAAGCCTCAACCTTTCAAGTGCAAGAGAAGAATACTTCAATCTACCAAGAGAAGAAGTATTACAACTTGTTGTGATCTCCAAATCCAAGTTGATTAGAGATTTATCCTTTATATCTATTTCTTTGTGTAACTAGTTGTGAATATTTAGTAGAAGATAGATTTGTATAGTTGTGAAGTAGATAGTTGTGCAGAAGATAGGTGTGAAGAAGATAGGTGTGAAGTAGATATTTGGAAGTAGATAGTTGTGAAGAAGATAGGTGTGAAGAAGATAGTTGTGAAGTAAATAGTTGTGAAGTAGATAGTTGTGAAGATAGATAGTTGTGAAGATAGATATGTGTGAAGAAGGTGTGTAGAAGGTGTGAATAAGGTGTGACTAAGTTGTGGTGTGAATATTGATGTGTAAGGTTTTCTCCGCCATAAGGGAGCTTGTTGACATATTGAAGAAAACTCTCGAGTTAGGTGCTCGGAATGTGGAGTAGGGCAAGGAAGGTGTCCTTGTAGCCGAACCACTATAAATCTCTTGTCTCGCGGTTCGATCTTTCCATCTCTTACTTATTTCCTTACTTACATTATAGTTGCTATAGTATACATATAAATAGTTGTTCATATTGTGCAAGACTTGAATTCACATAATATCGAATCTAAAGTTTTAGAAGTTAACAAAACGTACAAACAAAGTTTTTCATAATAAATTAAAAAGACGTAAAACTATTCAACCCCCCTTCTAGTTTTTCACAATTGGTATCAGGAGCCAGGTTAAGCCAGATTTTTAAAGTATATTGTATTTTAAAACTTGCAACGATCTATGGAATCTGAAAAATATTTAGAAGGGCAATCTATGCAAACACCACCACTATTTGAAAGTGATGGATTTTTATCTTGGAAAAATAGATTCGAAACTTATGTGAAATCTAAATATCTTAATCTTTGGCATGTTATTACCTTTGGTGATTTTCCTCCTACTCAATGAAATCCGGAAACTAAAATAGATGAAATTGTACCTTTTGAAAAACAAAATGATGATTTGAAAAAGAAACTAGCAGAAAATAATGAAGCTAAAATGGTAATTTATAATGCGTTACCGCGCAAAGAATATGAAAGAATTTTTATGTGTGAAACCGCCTAAGAAATTTGGGATTCACTAATAATTACTCACCAAGGTAATAGTCAAGTCAAAGATAATAAGATAGATCTTCTTGTACAACAATATGAACAATTTACGATTCCGGAAGAAGAATCAATAGATAGTGCTTTTGCTAAATTTAACACTATTATCACAAGTTTAAAAGCACTTGTTGGTCATCAGTACCCAAGTTCCCTTACTAGTTTGAATAGAAATAATCCTAAGTGTTTTCATAATCCTTTAACACAATCAAGTCACTGATCGAATAGTCGTTCAGTGAGTTACTTCAAGATACTCAGGATGATCCTATGAAGAAAGGTCACCTATTCAGTGAGGCGGAACTCAGTGAATAAGCGCTGAGACAAAGAAAGAAGGTAATGGACTCAGTGAGTGATGCAATAACTCACTGCAGTCCCTCCATCTCCAACTCCTCATCAGACATGAATGACCAAATACTGAAGGACTCGAGAACTAGATACCTGAAGACTGAAAGTAAAGGCGGACAGAGCGGGAAAGTTTGAAATGTCAAACTTTCACTAAATGGTAAAAGAGCCAGGCTGTGCCTAAAAAGTGCCTTTTGTCTTTTAACCCCAAAAGTGGGTTCTGTACACTAGGAAGAAAATCTATAGAGATTTTATCCTAGTATGTCTCTTGTTCAGTGGTAATAGCTTCCATTCATGCAATGCCATTTATCCACTGAGTCTTAGTATATCTCCCAAGTAGCTCTTTTAGTCCTGTTGGTACAAATAGTATACCTACGTGTGTAATAAATTACATAGGATAAGAGGGAGAAAAGGTTACAAGTTTGTGCACTAAAAGCCTGAGACTTTCAGCAAACCTCTTTCTGTCCTCCAAACAACACTTGTACTAAGATGCTTTAGCGGTACCAAAGTAGTTACTTAAGCGATGCTTTTAAGTTTTAGTGGGGAGTCATACACAAATACGTTGTCATTCAACCTCTTTGTAGTTCCGCATACAAAGAGGTAATAATGCTTAATAAAGCTAGAAAGTCTAAACGTTTGAAACTTAACTTTTGGTTTTATGGCTTTATTAATCTTTTGAATTACATTATTATGCATGGAACACTTGTAGATTAAATCCTTTATACTTTAATTCTATAAGTGGGGAAGGGATCAACAGCACTTGGATGAGACTTTTTCTAGCCAAGTAATTGAGTCAGGAATTTCGTAGGGCATTACATCCAAAATGGCGAGCTAAAGTCACGGCAATTGAAGAATCAAAGAACTTGATGACGTTATCACTTGATGAGCTTATCGGCAATTTGAAGGTTCATGAAGAAATTATAAAGAGAGATTCGGAAACGATCAAAGGAAAGAAAGAGCAAGTCAAATCTCTTGCGCTAAAAGTCAAAAAGGAATTTAGTGACGACAATGATTCAAGTGACGAAAGTGAAGACGAAGAATATGCAATGGCCGTAAGAGAATTTAAGAAATTTTTCAAGAGACGAGGAAGATTTACAAGACAATCACGGGACAAAAGAAGATTTCAAAGAAATAGAGGCGATAACTACGGGAGAAGAAAGTGCTTTAGATGTGGAAGTCCAAATCATCTCATTGGCGAATGTCCAAAGCCACCGGGTTATGAAAATCAAGGCGCCTTTGTTAGTGGAACATGGAGTGAAAGTGACAAAGAAGAAGTGGAAAAGCCAAGAGACGAAAAATGTCTTGTAGCTCAAGCAACCGATGAAATATGCCTAGGAATAGACTTGGAACCCGACGAATGGATCAAGGATAGCGGATGCTCGAGGTAATGTCATTTTTGGTAGCGACTTGCGTGGAAAAATCATTGGCAAAGGTACGATTTCTCAAGACTCACTTACTATTGAAAATGTTGAGCATGTAGATAATATAACATATAATTTACTTAGTATAGGCCAAATATGCGATAATAGATGTAGGGTTACCTTTAACGAAAAAGATAGCAAAAATAGTTAAAGATGGAAAAGTAATAGGTAGAGGTATTAGGAAAGGAGGCATACATGTCATGAAACTAGGAAACAAACCGGAAGATAAGATATGCCTAGCGACCTTAGACGACAATTCTACTTTGTGGCATAGGAGATTAGGAGACGCAAACATGCAACAAATACAATCTTTAGCCTCTAAGGAATTAGTTAGAAATTTGCCAAATTTAAGATATGATAAATATTTTTGTGATGCTTGTAAAATTGGAAAACAAGCTCATGCAAGCCACAAAGCTAAATATAGTATCCACTACTAGGTGCCTAGAATTATTACACATGGATCTATTTGGTCCATCCGCTGTGCGGAGCTATGGAGGAAACCGCTATACCTTAGTAATAGTAGATGACTATTCACGATACACGTGGACTAGGTTCCTAAGTGATAAAACCGAGGCCTTTGAGAAATTTGAAATATTTAGTAAAATGATTCAAAACAAATTAGGATGTTCCATAGTATCTATTAGGACGGACCACGGTAGAGAATTTGATAACGAAGTACAATTCGCAAAATATTGTGATTTAAATGGAATATCTCACAATTTCTCCGCTCCTCGTACTCCCCAATCAAATGGCGTAGTAGAAAGAAAGAATAGGTCACTACAAGAAATGAGTAGAACAATGCTAAATGAACAATCTATCCCACAAAAATTGCCACGCCGTAGATACATCGACATATATACTTGATAGAGTATCTATTAGGATATGAGTTATTAAGAGGTAGAAAACCTAATTTAAGCTATTTTAGAGTATTTGGAAGTAAATGTTATATTTTAAACACTAGGGATTACCTTACTAAGTTCGACCCAAAATCATACGAAGGAATATTTCTAGATTAATCGCAAAATAGTAAAGCATATATGATACTTAACAAACATACTATGAAAGTAGAAGAATCATTGAATGTAACATTTGATGAAACACCACCACCTCCTAAAACATTACCTTTAGAAGATGATGACTTAGGTGAAGACGAAGCTATTGAGGTTAGTAAAACAAAACCCCTAGCAAATGATAATGAAATTATAGACTTAGAAGATAACGAAGTAGTAAATCTTAAGGAATCTAAATCACATCCATTAGATAACATAATAGGAAATCTTAATCAAAGAACCCTTAGGTCACAAGCTCAAGATAAAAATAATTTCTTTTGTTTCCTCTCAACAATATAACCTAAGAACATTAATGAAGCATTAAAAGATGAAAGTTGGGTTATGGCTATGCAAGAAGAATTAAATCAATTTAAGACGAATGATGTTTGGGAATTAGTCACAAATCCAAAGAACATGACCATCGTAGGAACTAAGTGGGTATATAGAAATAAGTTAGATGAGAATGGAATAGTAACTAGGAACAAAGCTAGGTTAGTTGCCCAAGGTTATAATCAACAAGAAGGAATTGATTATGACGAAGCTTACGCCCCCGTAGCTAGATTAGAATCTATTAGAATACTACTTGCCTATGCATGCGCCCTAGCCTTTATGTTATTCCAAATGGACGTGAAAAGTGCATTCCTCAATGGTTTTATCAATGAGGAGGTTTATGTGGCACAACCTCAAGGATTCATTGACTTCGCAAAAGCTGATTATGTTTATAAACTAAAGAAAGCTTTATATGGACTCAAACAAGCTCCTAAGGCTTGGTATGATCGATTAAAAGCATTTCTTGTTAAACATGATTATTCCATGGGAATGGTAGATAACACTCTTTTCACTAAAAGGAAAGACCCAAATCTCATCATTGTTCAAATATATGTCGACGACATTATATTTGGATCGACTTGTCAAGAAATGTGTGATGAATTTGCCAAAATCATGCATGATGAGTTTGAGATGAGTATGATGGGTGAACTAAACTTCTTCCTAGGATTACAAATAAAACAATTAGAAGATGGAATATTCTTTAACCAATCTAAGTACATTAAGGAAATGCTTAAGAAGTTTAGACTAGAAGAATCAAAACCCATGAAAACACCAATGTCTACGAAAGTAAAACTCACAAAGGATGAAGAAGGTGAGTCTGTGGATAACACTAAGTATAGAGGAATGATAGGTAGTTTACTATACTTAACGGCAAGTAGACCCGATATCATGTTTAGTGTTTACCTTTGTGCCCGCTTTCAAGAGGATCCCAAAACCTCTCACCTAGAAGCGGTTAAGCGTATCTTCCGATACATTAAATGCACTATACACTTAGGATTATGGTATCCTAAGGGATCCGGCATAGAAACCATCGTCTATGCGGATTCAGATCATGCGGGAGACTACGTAGATAGAAGAGCACTAGCGGCATTTGCACGTTTATGGGTTGTTGTCTAACATCTTGATTTTCGAAGAAGCAAACCACTCTTGCTATTTCTACCACCGAAGCCGAATATGTAAGCGCCGGAAAGGCATGTCAACAAGCACTATGGATGAAACAAGCTCTCATAGACTATGGAGTTAGGTTAGAAAATATCCCTATTATGTGCGATAACAAAGGTGCTATAGATTTAAGTAAGAATCCCGTTCAACACTCTAGGACTAAGCATATAGAAATACGTCACCATTTCTTTCGCGATAATGTACAAAAAGGAAATATAACTATAGAAAAAGTAGCATCGGAAGATAACATAGCGGATATATTCACTAAACCCCTTAAGCGTGAACTATTTAACCACTTGCGTTTAGGATTAGGAATGATGGAACAAATTGATTAAATATTATTGCATTATTTGTTTATTGCATAAAATTTATTTTTCTTTTCCTCTCTTCGCATCTGAGTCTAGGATTCTATTTCGCACAAGATTAAAGATTGGGAAATAACTTTCTATTGCATAAACACTTCTATAAAAACCCAATCCATTTTTCTTCAAACAATTCTCACTTCTAGGAAACACATGAAAACCATTTTTCTTGCATTGTTGAATATTGCTAAAAAAAATTTCAAAATCATGCATAAGATCTCACATGAATCATCAAAATATATAATCTAATATATACAATTGGCATTCATGAATTGAGCAAAAATCGAATCAAGGAGAACTTGGATTGCTTCTTAGGATATCTTTACCTTTGCATTAGGATTCGAAGCAATCACGTCTCCACATTTGTTGCATATAGGCACACACTAGGACAAAATCCTAAATGATATTGTCGTATTTGTTCCATCACGAGTTACTCACTCACTAGTTGACTTTGCCTTTGCTTTAGATAGCTCTCTTAGGAAGAATTACTTGTTTATGTGTTTTTCTATTAAGTGTTTTTGTATGCATGCTTAGTTATTAGTATATTACATAACTAAATTGCCATAAAGAGTTGAGCTTGCTTGAAACCAACCTAAAAACACAAATATTTCTAAAATTTCCTGCCAAGAAAACCCTGTTCTGGTAAACTGAAATTCACCAGATGGGCGGCCCCCTTAATTCATAAGGCGGCCCCCTTAATTATTAAGGGGACCGGCCTCCAATTAAGGGGACCGGCCATCTGATGGTCGGGTTTACAGATTCTTTTTCTGCTTTTTACCCCATTTTACCCTACACTACCCAAAATTCACAAACATATTTTGTCCTAATCCCTCAAACCAACATTAACCATCCAAATCTTACACTATAAATACCTCATTCCTCAAACTCTCTACTCATCATAATGACTTCTCCCAACAAACAAAAACCAAAACCCTCAAAGCTAGCAAGGATGACCGAAAAACCCATTTGGAGAAGAAAAAGCCCTAGAAACAAATCCATCACAACAAATGAAGTTGGTAATCAATCAACACCCCCAACCACTTACTTCCCAAACTACACTCCAAACCCACAAGGACATTCATTTGATCCACTTTACAAACCATACAAGTATGGCCAAACATCCTCATTCATTCCAAGCTACACATCTCAACCTCAAACCAACTACAATGATCCATATCCTTTTGGCCAATCATCAAACTACACATCCAACAACCTCACCTCCAACTACACAACACCTCTTCGTCCATACCAAACAAATGACTCACTTCACATTGCCATGGAAAAGCAAAAATTCCGTGAAGAGATTAACCAAATCCATGATCTTAGTGATCTCCTTGCTATGCATCTTGCACAATGCAACAAAGGGAAACCTCTATCATCACCCTATGCAAATTGCGTACCTCACTCTCTCAACTTGGATCAAGTTACAAACCATACCCACTTTTGCCCTTGTTGTATCTTTGTCCAAAAACAAATCCTCTACTTGAGTGAAGATATCTCTTGCATTGAATATCTTCTAACTCGATCTCATCCAACACCTCCTTTAACACGATACAACATCGTGAGATCCACCTCTTCCGCTCCATACCCAACTCCATATCATTCACCCTCAAACAACTAAGCCTTATGCTTATGCTCCCTAAACAAATAATTCCATTCAACCATGTGTTGCAAGCAAGTCCAAGAGCTCTCTTTGGCAATTTAGGACTATTTTGTTTTTCTTTATTTATTGTATTTTCATCAATATGCTTCTAGTATATTGTATGTTGTAATGATGTTCATTTCAAATGATCATCTTATATGATTTAATGTAGTTGCTATCCATGATTGCTTTATTATTGCTTTGCATATATATATATATATATATATATATATATATATATATATATATATATATATATATATATATATATATATATATATATATATATATATATATATATATATATATATATATATATATATATATATATATATAGAGTTAGGATCAAATAAGAAGAAAAGTTAAAATAAGAATAATAAGAAGAAACCACAACCACTCATTTCAGATGCACCTACAAAAGTAGATGCATCTCCCCTTAAAATTCTCTCTTCTTTTGAAATGTGTGGCTAGAAATTCTTCTTATTATTCTTATTTTAGTTTTTCTTCTTACTGGATCCCTTCCCTATATACACACACACACACACACACATGTGTGTGTGTGTGTGTGTGTGTCTTGTTCCCTTCACATATTTTTTGTAGCCAAGCATTCCATAGCTCGTTTCCTTGGTACCCTCAAATGAGGGGGAGCACACATCAAGGGGAGCTTTCTACCCGACTAACTTCATTCGCAATATAGTCGGCATAACCTTTTTGATTCTACAAAAAGGGGAAGAAGTGAATATAAACTCTAAATACTTGTCTAAAAATTAATTTTTAGACTTAATGAGTTTAAGGTTTTGTAATCATCAAAAAGGGGGAGATTGTTGATATAAGCAATATCTAAAAACATTATTTATATTTTTCAATATCTCTATGTTTTGATAATAACAAAATATAAACTCATTAAACTAGAGATTATGACGTAAACAAGTATTTAGTTGTAAATATTCATTTCAACAACTTAATCACTTAAGGTATGAATAAACAAAGTGTTTAATGCACTATATGATCAAAGATACATTTTCTTGATCACTAGAGTTTTATAAAATGTCACAAAACATTTTATATCTTTTATAAAACATTTTTGGAATTAAAAGAATATGTTTAATTCATTATAAATATATGAATTCAAATTTTTAACCAAAAATGGTAGAAATGAACCAGAAAAACCTTCCCCACAAAAGGACAAATAAATCCAACATTCTGGAGGGGCGGCCCCCTTAATTTACTAGGCGGACCCCTTAATTTTAAAGGGACCGGCCCCTCAATTAAGGGGACCGGCCACGCTCCAGAACAATATTTTTGTCCCTTTAAATACTGGTTCATTTCACAGATTTTTCTCACCTTTTGCACCCCAAAACTTTCTGTTCTAGATCTCATTTCTATTCTCCAAAATCCTTTGATCATATATACATAAATTCTTGTTTCAAAGTGATCCAAGCCTCAACCTTTCAAGTGCAAGAGAAGAATACTTCAATCTACCAAGAGAAGAAGTATTACAACTTGTTGTGATCTCCACATCCAAGTTGATTAGAGATTTATCCATTATATCTATTTCTTTGTGTAACTAGTTGTGAATATTTAGTAGAAGATAGATTAGTATAGTTGTGAAGTAGATAGTTGGAAGTAGATAGTTGTGAAGAAGATAGGTGTGAAGTAGATATTTAGAAGTAGATAGTTGTGAAGAAGATAGGTGTGAAGAAGATAGTTGTGAAGTAAAAAGTTGCGAAGTAGATAGTTGTGAAGATAGATAGGTGTGAAAAAGGTGTGTAGAATGTGTGAATAAGGTGTGACTAAGTTGTGGTGTGAATATTGGTGAGTAAGGTTTTCTCCGCCATAAGGGAGCTTGTTGACATAGTGAAGAAAACTCTCGAGTTAGGTGCTCGGGGAGTGGAGTAGGGCAAGGAAGGTGTCCTTGTAGTCGAACCACTATAAATCTCTTGTCTCGCGGTTCGATCTTTCCATCTCTTACTTATTTCCTTACTTACATCATAGTTGCTATAGTATACATATAAATAGTTGTTCATATTGTGCAAGACTTTAGTTCACATAATATCGACTCTAAAGTTTTAGAAGTTAACGAAACGTACAAACAAAGTTTTTCATAATAAATTAAAAAGACGTAAAACTATTCAACCTCCCTTCTAGTTTTCCACAGACTACATAGTGAAGAATCAAACAAATAAAGTGTAAAGGATAGAATTAAACAAATGAGAGGATAAAGAAGATTATTTTTTGGATTTTAAAATTTATAAAAGAAAAATATTTTTGGATTTTTGTATTTTAAGAAACAAACTATTAAAAGAAAGGATATTCAAGGCACCAACGCCAAACACAACGTAAAAATCTTAACAAATCTCCTCGGCAGCGGCGTCATTTTGATAAAGTCGTTTAAGTACAGTTTTAATTTTTAAAAGTTTTCCCATTAGATAAAATAGTCACTTGAAAACAAATGACAATTCTATCTTCCGAGGTCGTTTTCCCAACAAGATTTGAATTGAGATTTACGTTGTGTTTTTAGTTAATGCTTTGAATATCAAATATTAAACATAAAAAAACTACTAGCTAAACATATCAATTAAGCTAACCAAAACAAGTAATCCAACAAACATAAACATATTGATAAACTAATTAACTAAAAGTGAAAAGAATAAGAAAATAGAACCCGATATAAGAGATGAGACGAAATTAACCACCCGATCTTATAAACTAGACAAACCATAAAATTTAATTCTTTAAAAGCTTTAATAAAACCAAATAGTTAATAAAGTTTGTGACTTTCTTAACTAATTAGCTTATTAAGACTAAAAAGTAGTAAACTTTATTGATAAACTAGCTTATAAGACCCTTAAGCTCCGGCCTTAGCGGTTGAAATGATGAGAAACAAAGAAAAATCAAAACTTTATTAGGAATAAGCAATAATAATGACCAAATAAACTATGGAAGAGCTTATTGGTTGAGAAAGTTACAAACTTTACGATTAAAAACCTAATAAAAAGCTAAAAGCTTAAAACTTTATGATGAAAATCTAATAGATCTAAGAGATTAAGCTATTTTTATAACAAAAACTTAATAAATGTGCAAACTATTTATTGAAAAGGTTTTAAAACCACTAGATCAAAAATATTAAAATAATAGATGACTTTTGAAAAGAGTAAAACTAATAAAAATCAAATCTTTTTAGTTTTTATAAAGTAATTTGAAAAACAAATAGTAGATCTAGATTTATAAAAGCTTTTAAAGAAAAAGTAGTAAAAGAGAATTTATTAAAGAGTAGAAGTAGAAAAGGAAAATAATATTCAAATCTTCAAATAAAATCTTCATCTTCATTGAAATTAAACTAAAAAGTTAATTACAATAACTACTAAAAATAAGGTTATAATTTTATGCTTAACCTACTACAATTAAGCTACACTACTACTATTGTTTTTCTACTACTAATGATCTAAATTAGAGCTACTCGTACACCTACTCTAATTTAATTTCCTACTCCTAATCCTAATGTGTGTGAATGTGTGATCCGGATCTTTATTAATAGCCCAAGGAATTATGTATCCGCCCTTTATCCGGTCCAGATTCATCCCCTTCTCGTCCTTCCACCAGCTCATCAATATCTCGTCATTAGCGCCACGTGGCACGCTCTGACTGGCCAATCGTCTGCTGTAACTGCCACCTCGTACTGATAAGTCAGCCTGCCACCTCGGACCTGCAGCGTCACTTCTGCCACGTGTCACTATCTGATTGGACGCCGCCCTGCCACCTCGTTCTGACACGTCAGCGCCGCCATCTCTGACTATTCCTCGTACCTGCAATAAATGCCAATCATTAGTTGACGGCGCCGCCGCCACGTGGCAGCCTCCCAATGGGTAGCCGCCAGATGACGTCAGCAAGTGGGACCCACATCCTGTGATAGCTCAGGTGGGGCCCACGGCCACGTGGCACAACCTAATTGGTCCACGTGTCAGGTCGGGTTATGTACGGGTCGGGTCCGGGTCTGATCTAGATTCGGGTCGGGTTGCCACGTGGCGCCACCTGAGTGAGACACGTGGCTGTAAGTATTAATACTCACATTTTGCGACGAATGGGAGTCGAACCCGGTACCTCTTGGATAGAGGGAAAGCACACTTCCAGCTGCGCTGGAGTGTGTTTTCATTAGCATTATGTGAAATTAATGTTTTATAATAGTTCATATTTCATGCCAGTTCTTTTATAAAAAAAGGGTCAAATGCTTATTTGACCTGCCATTTTAAAGAGTTACGAACCGGGTCAAAAAATTATAAAAGTACCTCCGGACTCGTTTTTTCGTGCTCTTTCCAATGGTGTGCTCGGGGAATATTTTTGACTTCGTCTGAACCTCGTAAAACGCGTAAACGTCATCGAAACTCATCCGAAAATCACCGTTTTTGCATTGTTTTCAAACCCTTGTACCTGCAAGACATAATAACGCATTCCAAACATATTTGCAATATAATTTAATGTATTTCATGGTTATTAGTCTATTTTAGTGCGTTTTGAGTATGAAAATGATGTATGTTTACGCATACATCAATAATCTTGTTATTTGACATATAAATAAACTTTAAAATAAATATTAACAACATTTTTAATTAATTTTAATTTAGTAACATTTATCAATAATCAAGTCTCGTAAGTGACAAAAAAACCAGATTTTCCTCTTAGTGTGAAGCCGTGAGTTCTAGGGGTTTCCGTTCTTATAGTCGTGGTTAAAAGTGTTTTCCCTCTCAAAAATTCGCGAAAAGTCGAGTTTTCCCTCACAAATTTTGGTGAAATACATTTAACCACGAGCATGTCGTGACTAAAGGTCTTGGTATACAATAAAACTTGATCTATTCTACACTTTACTCTTTTATCTCATTTACCACAAAAACCAAACCCAGCTCTCACCACTCCCGTCACCACAGAAGACCACCACGGCTACACTCACAACTCCCGTCACCACCATCTTCGCCGGCAACCACAACCATCTTCGACCGTCACCACCGCAGCTACATTAAAGGTTGTTTTGATTTTGTGAAATTAGTTTATGATATTTTTGATAATTTTGTTAAAGTCTGCTATTAGAAGTGAACAATATCTCTTGTTTATACCAACTGCTATTGTACCATTGTGAACAATATCTCTTAATTGGTAATTAGGATAGAGGTTGGTGTATGGTTGGTTATGAAGGCAATTGACTAATTGGTCTTTTACATATCCAACTACGGATATAAACAAATTTTGGTGCTAAAGTTTGATTAATGTACTGAACTAATTGGTCTTTTACAATATCTCATTTACTTTAAAGGTGTTATCTTTATTGGTTTTTTATATGTTATTTGTGATAAAGTTTGTAACTTTGGTGCTAAATTATGATTAACAAACTGAACTGAAGTTGGGATAATGTTTGTATTCAACCTCTCGGGTATTTATTTGCACAGCAGCAGTCTTACCTTTTGACAAATTTACCTGCACAGCTAACATTTTTTATTTTCTTTTGTGGGTAAATTTCTCAAAAACAGATTGTTAGTGATGTGCAAATCGCCTTTAAAGGTGTACAAATCACCTTCTGATGCAATAGGACACTGACTATTTATAATTAAGAAAAAATTTTGGGCAACATTTGTTTAGGCTTGCAAGCAGACTTGGCTTACAAGGATATTCTTGCTTTGGCCTGTTACTAACATTCCCCTTTCTAATGGCAATGCAAGTTATATCATTATTCCTATATAGTCATTAACAATGTAAGTTAGATGTTTGGACGAATACATTAAATTTTACGTTTTTTTCTTCATTAACAGGAGACAAGTCCTTCCATCTGTCCCACGCCACAGCCACCATCTTCAACGACCACCAAAGCAACCACAACCACAACTAACAAACACAAGAGTAAGGGTGTGTTTGTTTTTTAAAAAAATGTCTTACTAGCCCTCTTACTCCCTCTTACTCTTACCAGAAAGAGGTAGGCAGACGTTTTGCTTGTTTGTTTTTTTCTTTTAAGTCAGACCCAGTTAGACATATAACATCTTACTCAGTAAGAGGTGGGGGACTTGTCTTACTGCCTCTTACTCGATAAGAGAGATTGAAGACTCGTGTTAATATAATATTGCCAAGAATTCCATAGCTCGTTTCCTTGGTACCCTCAAATGAGGGGGAGCACACATCAAGGGAGAGCTTTCTACCCGACTAACGTCATTCGCAATATAGTCGGCATAACCTTTTTGATTCTACAAAAAGGGGAGAAATGAATATAAACTCTAAATACTTGTCTAAAAATTAATTTTTAGACTTAACGAGTTTAAGGTTTTGTAATCATCAAAAAGGGGGAGATTGTTGATATAAGCAATGTCTAAAAACATTATTAATATTTTTTTAATATCTCTATGTTTTGATAATCACAAAATATAAACTCATTAAACTAGAGATTATGACGTAAACAAGTATTTAGTTGAAAATATTCATTTCAACAACTTAATCACTTAAGGTATGAATAAACAAAGTGTTTAATGCACTATATGATCAAAGGAACATTTTCTTAATCACTAGAGTTTTATAAAATGTCACAAAACATTTTATATCTTTTATAAAACATTCTTGGAATTAAAAGAATATGTTTAATTCATTATAAATATATGAATTCAAATTTTTAACCAAAAATTGTAGAAATGAACCAGAAAAACCTTCCCCACAAAAGGACAAATAAATCCAACGTTCTGGAGGGGCGGCCCCCTTAATTCACTAGGCGGCCCCTTAATTTTAAGGGGACCGGCCACGCTCCAGAACAATATTTTTGTCCCTTTAAATACTGGTTCATTTCACAGATTTTTCTCACCTTTTGCACCCAAAAACTTTTTGTTCTAGATCTCATTTCTTTTCTCCAAAATCCTTTGATCATATATACATAAATTCTTGTTTCAAAGTGATCCAAGCCTCAACCTTTAAAGTGCAAGAGAAGAATACTTCAATCTACGAAGAGAAGAAGTATTACAACTTGTTGTGATCTCCACATCCAAGTTGATTAGAGATTTATCCATTATATCTATTTCTTTGTGTAACTAGTTGTGAATATTTAGTAGAAGATAGATTAGTATAGTTGTGAAGTAGATAGTTGGAAGTAGATATTTGTGAAGAACATAGGTGTGAAGAAGATAGGTGTGAAGTAGATATTTGGAAGTAGATAGTTGTGAAGAAGATAGTTGTGAAGAAGATAGTTGTGAAGTAAATAGTTGTGAAGTAGATAGTTGTGAAGATAGATAGGTGTGAAGAAGGTGTGTAGAAAGTGTGAATAAGGTGTGACTAAGTTGTGGTGTGAATATTGGTGCGTAAGGTTTTCTCCGCCATAAGGGAGCTTGTTGACATAGTGAAGAAAACTCTCGAGTTAGGTGCTCGGGGAGTGGAGTAGGGCAAGGAAGGTGTCCTTGTAGCCAAACCACTATAAATCTCTTGTTTCGCGGTTCGATCTTTCCATCTCTTACTTATTTCCTCACTTACATTATAGTTGCTATAGTATACATATAAATAGTTGTTCATATTGTGCAAGACTTGAATTCACATAATATCGAATCTAAAGTTTTAGAAGTTAACAAAACGTACAAATAAAGTTTTTCATAATAAATTAAAAAGACATAAAACTATTCAACCCCCCCTTCTATTTTTCCACACATTAGCATGAATATTACTCTGATCAAATAACAATTTGCGAAGAGGTTTCTTAAGAGCTTTGAGCTTGGAAACTACTTTAAACATCCAAAAACCACTCACTCCCAAAGACCACCCATCACTAACGATCTTTTTAAACCTCGTATTATGAATTAATATATTAGAGAACTTGAAAGGGCTAGGAATCTGCTTAATGGACCTGGGAATACGAAGGACAGCAGGGGAATTATCCGAAATCCGATATGGTTGGAATAAAGCATTAGCCCCTACAAATAAATCACAAAACTCAATATTAGCCATAATTTGATCAATCTTCTTCAAAATACCATCCTCACCTCTCGGTTTCTGATTCCACGTGAAACGAAGACCCGAACTATTAATATCCGACACTTCAATATCATGAACACAATCTTGAAATTCCCTCACAACTATGTCGATATTAGAACTCACAGATTTGTCATTCAAACATAGGGATGCGTTAAAGTCCCCAAGTAAACACCCATGACGACCCTAACATAACATTTATGGTTACCAAGATTTTGCCAAAGATCCCGACGCCAAGTATATCGATTATGGGCATCAATAAAGGAACAAAAGAACTCCTTTTTCTCACATTTAATACGAATACAAGTATGAATAACCTAGGGATGCGTTAAAGTCCCCAAGTAAACACCCATGACGACCCTAACATAACATTTATGGTTACCAAGATTTTGCCAAAGATCCCGACGCCGAGTATATCGATTATGGGCATCAATAAAGGAACAAAAGAACTCCTTTTTCTCACATTTAATACAAATACAAGTATGAATAACCTAGTCATTTTGGGAGATAACAATAAGACCTACGTCATCCGTGTTCCAACCCAAAATAATGCGAGAACCCTTCGAACAAAGAGCACCATTAGAAGACCAACTCCAATGACGGAAACCTTCAAACATAACCTATCAAGATTAGAACTAGCCACATGCGACTCTAATATTGCACAAAGAGAAAGATTATTATCATATATAACTTGATGAACCTCATATTGTTTTGGGGATTGGTTCATACCCCGGATATTCCATGAAGCCACACTAAACATGAGAAACCACTGTATAGGAAGTGCTTGCCTCCTTTGTATGCTCATTTTCCCAATCAGCTCCACATTCAAGTTCCTCCACATCTTCACAATCACTTTCATTTTTAAGATTAGGAACATTTGAAACCTAATATGCATTAGACTCTCCAACATAATTGTTTTCAAATTTGTTGTTTTCCTCTCGTGGAGATGCAAAGGAGTTCCTCAATGATAGAAAACTAAGACCATCTACATTTGTACCTTTAGGTTCAGTCATATAATCCTTAGACGACTTAGCATTTTCTTCCATCACAGAACTACCTTTGGTGACCGCACCAGATTTACCATTGTTTCCCTCACTCGTATTGCCCATCTCAACTGATTTCCCTTGTTCAACCGACTTCCCATTGTTAGCAGTTGATGTGGAAGCTTCGGTATCCACACTCTTAGTTTTGGCATGATAAACGAATTTAGGTTGTGGCTTTGAAAGGCGAACACCATAGATAGGAGGATTAGTCTTGACCTTTTGCTTAACCTTTCCTCTTTTACGAGTAACTTCAGTAAACCCGTCATTCACATCATTAGTAGGACTAACCTCACTAACTTGTTTAGGACATTGTTCATTTGTATGGTCGAAAACTCTACATGTTTCACAATGGGGGAGGGGTTGCCATTTATATTCTTCAATAGTCTCATACGAGTGACCTGGTTCACCAAATAATGGAATTGCAATAACTAAATACTTCTTAGGAACCGGATCAGATGATACTTCAATAAGTGCACGGGCATAAGTGTTGTGACCCCAAGAATCAAGGCACATATTAGAGGTATAGGCATCCAACATGATAGGCCTCCCAAGTTGGGTACCAATTAAGCTAAGACATGTTTCCGTGTACGCAACCAAAGGAATTTTATGTAGCTTAACCCAAACTGGAATTTTCGTTATTTCCTCCTTCGTTATAGTAGCATTAGGTGTCCATGTGTTTAAGATCAGAGGTAAAGTACGAATAAACTATGGTCCATCTTTTAACACTTGCTCCATTCCCATTTTAGAAGCAAATTTGAAGAAGAAAAATCCATCATTTAACATCACCTTAGTGATACCATATTTAGCCCATGTATTCTTAACGTAATTTTCCACTATAGGAAATGCCAAACACTTCCCTAAAAAGTACCCAAACAAAGTATTATCAAACCTGTGTCTAACCTCATCAACCGAGTCCATTGGAAGAGTAACATCAGCCTTATCCGCGCGCTTCTCATTAATTAGGGTTCGAAAGTGAACTTTCTTTTTCTTAGGCTCATTATTGAGGAGAGATGTATATGACATAGGTTGGGCCTGTTCATGACCATTCTCAGTAGTCGAATGCACATCAGGTGTTGAAACATTCTCAACACGAGTAGTAGCATCATTATCAGTCTAAGAAGATGCATACGACTTGGGTTTTACCTGATCATGCATATTCACAACAGGAGTTTGCGTAGCAGCATGCAAATCAGATAGTGTAACATTAAGTGTATCATCAATAGCAGCACCAGTATTTGTATTAACCTTATCAGTTAATGAATTAGCATCCATATTATCCGTACTATTGATATCATTCACATGCACATTAGTAAAAGTACCTTCAGTAGCCGACTTCCCTGGTTGAACAAAACGAGTAGTTGTTTTTTCAAAATTGATTTCAATATAAGAGCATCACCAAGAAGGTTGGTTGGTACATTGAGAGTTACATCTTTGTTCCTTCTAGTAGTAACCTTATTGCCGTTAGTATAAAATACACTCGACATAGAAACCCTAAACACCTTTAAACCTAATGCAAGAAAAAATCACACAACAGCAGCAACAAACACGATTGGGAACAAAAAAGAGGACAAAGCCCCCTAAAAAAGGATTTGTCACCCAACTCTACAAACCCTAATCGACTTACATAATTGCAATAACTAACAAGTTTAATTGAATATAGGCATTAAGCGTACAATGATTACTCAATAAAAAATGACGGCTAACTCTAGATAAAAGAAAAACGTTAACCCTAATAGAATGAAGCCGCTACCAAGTAAAAAATCGTTTAAGTGTACAATCCAATGATTAGTAGTCCAAAAACAGGAGTGTTATGAGGCGTTAGAATCAAACCTAAGAGGATTAAACGATCAGAAAATGGAGGCTAGGGAAAATCGCCATTCTAGAGAGGTCTTAGGCACATCTTTTTCATATAACGCCTAGGTTTTATGTAATAATGTGATTGGCATGTCAATCTCAAATTAGTTTGGTTGGAATTGTTAGACAATGATAAAACCTGTAGGCTATAATGTTAATCGTCAGGTATTTATAAAGCAATATACCTCAAAACCTTAATGGACCCAACACACAAGTCGAGCTTGGGCCAACTAACTTATTCATCTAATACTCCTCCGCAGTCCGAGCGGCGAAATCTCGAAAGCTCGGACTAGAGTAGTAAACTAGACAAAGAAAAAATACTGTAACGTAATAAAAACATAATTTTAATCGACTCGTAATAAAACCATACTAACGGTCGGCTAAGTCGACTGGTAACAAAACCGTACCAACGATCGACTTTAGGGACTGGTACCAACGATCAACTTTAGTCGACTGGTAACAAAGTCGTTGATGATATCAAGGCTTGACCTCTTATCTGTGTGCATGTGTGTGTGTGTGTGTGTGTGTGTGTGTGTGTGTGTGTGTGTTTGTGTCATTCGTCTGACCACTTATATTTACAGTTTACTTAATCAACATATGTGTCAGTCTCTCAGGCTGAGAACCCCATTGCGTTAGATTAGGTTTAATTATAACTAACTTAGGATTAAAATACTGATAGAGGCTTAGGTGTTAACGTTCCACTCTTAGTGATTGACAGTCTTCTTACCAACTAGGCTACATTGATCGGGTACACTGTTCGTTAGTGTTTGTTATAGGTTAAGTCGGCTAAATATAAATTTAAAACTTGATAACATAATCTATACCAACAACGAGAACACATCAGTCGTATGAAACAATCGACTAAAACAAACAATAAACAACAACCTTTTTTTTAACACAAAAGCAAAATAATTGTAGAACAAATTAAAAAGTAATTGCAAAATCAATCAATAGCACAAACGCCTAACAAGACAAACAATTGATGAATAACCAAAAGATCTATCATCTAATAGCAGCCTTTTTCTTCTCTCCAATTATAAGCGAACCTTTTTCTTCTCTTTTTTTTCTTTTTTTTCTTCATTGTTGTACAAGCTTTGCACGACTGTAAATTTGATAAAGAGAAAAAAAAAAAAAAAAAAAAAAAAAAAACCAGTTTAGGTATTAGGATCTTAGGCTCTAATACCATGCATGTTAGACAATGATAAAACCCGTAGGCTATAAGGTTTATTCATCGGGTATTTATAAAGTAATATACCTGAAAACCCTAATGGACCCAACCCACAAGTCGGGCTTGGGCCAACTAACTTATTCATCTAATAGGAAGCACAATAGTTGTGTTTGGTCATAGCCAATGTAGTGCTCAACCACATTTCCTTTACTTCAATGTTTTGTAAGTAATATATTTATCAGGGTAAAAACCCTTTACTCAAAAAAATAGCGGTAGTATTTGATTTTTCATTTGTATCATTTCATTTGTGCGCTACATTTTCCCGGCTCAATAATACAACTATAATTGAGGATAATTTTTCTCTTTTCTCTCTATGATACACGAATTCACACACTTTCATCGTAATCACCGTTGTTATGATTCAACAATTGTCTTATTACACTATATTGGTAGTAATATTAGTTGAGGAGAGAAAAATTGACATGCCATTGAGGGGTAGTAATGTTAATCACTATTGCCACTAGTCTTAAAGACAACAAAATTTTAATTTTTGCCTTTAGATTACATTTGTTTGCATAATTTAGTTTTTAAAACTATTGGATTAGTCATATAACTTTAAGATGGATATATCTTATAGGATAATAGAGTACATTGTACATTTGTGTTTTGTGGCAAAATTGTATAGTACAAACTCGATAAATTAATACTCGATTTATTGATAAACTTTTTAAAATAATATTTTTTACAAGTCCAAATTCATTAATTTATAGATAAATTAATATCGATTAATTAATAACTCTTTTAATTAATTAGACAATCAAATTAGTATTTAATTTATTAAGTTTTTACTATAATTGTTTTTGAACTCATACCTAATGTTTGTAAAATAAAAGTCAGCAGTTTTTTAAGATCGTAACAATGGGTTGGATGCAAACCAAATGGATCGAGTAAAAATTATAGGAGTTTCATTGTTCATAGATTGCAATTGTTGTTAAAAAGTTAATACAAAGCTGCTTTTTCATATAATAGTTATACGATCAAGTAGTGCGATATTCGTAAGTGTCATAGTGATGCACCAAATTCATAATGTTTTCTATTTTAGTTTTGTAACCCCAAATTGATCACAGTAAAATATAACAAAAAAGAACACCAATCACTACAATCCGATTTTTGGTACCACGCCACCTTCATTTTAAGTGTTATTTACATTGCATTGCAGTGTGTCATGCATGGGCTTCCTCGTATAAAAAAAATAAAATAAACAATAGCTACTACTTGAGGAAGGTGTGGATTTTTCAGATTAAATTAAGAAGAAAGAAATAAACGGCTTCAGGTAATACATGATGCACTGCCAACACACTGCACAAAATAAAGCAGAGCCATCATTCGTTGTGTGCACAGTAAAAAAAATATCTCAAATGCGCGTGTTTTTTTTTTTTTTTTTTTTTTTTTTTTTTTTTTTTTTTTTTTTTTTTTTTTTTTTTTTTTTTTTTTTTTTTATTTTTTTTTTTTTTTTTTTTTCTTTTTTTATTTTTATTTTTTTTTTTTTTTTTTTTTTTTTTTTTTTTTTTTTTTTTTTTTTTTTTTTTTTATTTTATTTTTATTTTTTTTTTAATCATTATTATTATTATTATTATTATTATTATTATTACCAGTATTATTACCAGTATTATTATTATTATTATTACTATTACTAGTATTAGTATTACTACTATTACCAGTACTATTACTACTATTACCAGTATTATTATTACTATTACTAGTATTATTACTATTATTATTACTATTGCTATTAGTATTACTATTACTATTATTATTATTATTATTATTATTATTATTATTATTATTATTATTATTATTATTATTATTATTATTATTATTATTATTATTATTATTATTATTATTATTATTTGTCATTAAAATCAAATATCCCCATAACTTGTCGTGAAACCAGAGTATGCACTAAAACAACATTCTTTTATTAATTAACTCTAATACAGTAAAAGAGGTTGTAAAATAATTATACAAAAATAACAATGAAAATCTTAATAAAAACATGAATATAATAGCTTGTAAGCATCCAAAGAAATTAATTGAAGAGAGCACTAACATATTTTCCTGATTGCGTTAAAAGCTCATAGACTATTGACGTAATTTTAGTCCAATATGAAGACCACTTCTTAAATTCCATGTATAAAAAGAGAGAACTGTACACATAAATGCATACTACACATTAAGAAATTGCAACTGACCAGGGGATGAGGAGGCATGCTAGAAGCAGAAGATGCTAAGTTCCAGATGAAAGATGCAAAATCATGTAACAACTACTTCACGTAGATGATATCATCATCGGGATCATCAAGTTCCCAGTCTTCGTTGTCATTATTTGGATTGGATGACTCATCTTGGTCTACTGTTGAATTTTGTATGGGATTCTTCTCACTCTTGATCTTGTCTAATATAGCAATCACCTAGAAAAGAAAAGTAAAATTCATATGGGCCATGGATCATAAAATGGAACAATGAAAACCGGTCCATGGTTGCATTCTGATCTGAGCACATGCACAATTAAACACAATAGAATGCGGAACAAAGGAGCAGTGGGATTTTATACTGTTCAATGTAAACTATGGGTACCATTAAAGTAAAGGATTTCGAGAACATAGGCGTTTCGGTGTTGTTCTTAAGAGATTATAAATAAATAGGACAAATAGTTTATTCATGTTGCTCACTGTAGGCCTCAAAGTTTTACAAGACCAAGCTTATCAAAATGTAAATGAAAGCAGGACTTGACAGCCTTCTCAGGCTAACTGCTGGTATAGTAGAGAAAATCAGGGTATTACTAAGATATAGAGTTAGTGGTATTGAAAGAACGAGCTTCAATTATTGTGTTTCTCATACCTCCCCAGAAACCCATTAGTATCAAAAGAAGGATCCGTCCAATCAAACTGCAGCAAGTAAACTTCTGATTTTAATCGACCATTATACCTTATCTTTTTATATGATATATATTTTTCTAAAAAGAAACACATTTGTTGCTAATCGACACTAATTTTGCATCAGTGGAGGTTTTAAAATTTTGAGGTCGTTACTTCCACCAATCAATAGCTGTGATAAAATGAACGATAGATGCCCTTTTCCCGCTTCAACTTTGAGGTCGTTACCTACCACTTTTTATGGTTTGACTTTAGCTTATTTGTCCTGAACTCAGTTAAACGTAGCCAAATAGGGTCATGCTAAAATGTTACATTCCCTTTCGTCAAGTTATTATATTTTTAAGCCAACTAAAGAAACCTACCACCCTTGTGCATATATCAGCCTTTACCAATACTTAACTCCCACCCTTGTGCATATATCAGCCTTTAGCAATACTAACCCAGGGCCGGCCTTGGCTATGGGCAGCGCGGGCGACGGCCCAGGGCATCAAGCAACTAGGGGGCATCAATTTTTTGGTGTTCTGAATCAGTTCTACATGATGAAGTGGTGTTGTGATGATAAAATGGACAGTTAACATGTTGGACTAGTTTTAGAAAATGTTTTTGCCGGAAAAAATGTTTTGCCGGAAAAAAAACGTTCCAGTCTCCGGTTAAAAAAGAGAGAGTGAGAGGAGGAGGAGGACTTTTTGGTCATGTGAGTTTTTTTTTTTATTATTATTATTATTATTATTATTATTATTATTATTATTATTATTATTATTATTATTATTATTATTATTATTATTATTATTATTATTNAATTGAATTTAAAAAGGAAAAACAAAAAAGAAAAAAGAAAAAAAAAAACAAAAAAGAAAAAAGAAAAAAGAAAAAAAAAAAGTGAGTGAAGGGTGAGGGGTGTGTTGCCAACAAAATTTGAGTGAGGGAAGGAAAAAGTGGGGGATGATGTGGCATAAGGGGATTGGGTGTAAGTGAGTGAAGAGAAATGGGGTGAGGGGTGTGTTGCCAACCCCTTATTATTTTTTGAACTTGGTCATGTGAGTTATTGAGTAAAAATATACTACTAGAAGTACTATTTTGTCGGGTACTTGGCTACTTGCATTGGGAAATTAATTTAATTATTTCTTTTTTCTTTTTTTCTTTTCTATTTTCTATTGTACAAATTTATTCCACATTTTGATATTACCTTTCTATAGTTTCCGTAAGACATATATATATTTTTTTTGAAAGGCATTTCCGTAAGACATATATTTGAAGTTCTGCACATTAATCGATTAATTTGAGTATATATGAATTGTAGATCATATGAATTGTAAATCATTAAGTTAATATGTAGGCTTTGTTCTCATAAAAAGTCATAGATAGTGTGTTATTTATTTGGCTAGTTGTCTAAAAATATATGATACTTGTCACTGTGTTGTGTGTATCATTGTTCGAATCCGATTATGTCGTGCACATCTTTTCAACTTTTGATTATTCTCTGTATTGATTCTTAAAAATACTTGATTCGATTCCCAAAAAATATATCAATCAGTACACAGAATAATCAAAATTTGAAAAAATGTGCACGAAATAATCATATTCGTACAATGATACACACAACTACAAAAAGTGTTAAATATAATACATTTTTAAACAATTAACGTTTATTGATTTAGATGGGGGCATTTTTATATGTTCTCGCCCAGGGTAGCAAAAACCTCAGGACCGGCCCTGTACTAACCTACCACCCTTGTGCATATATCAGCATTTACCAATACTTTAAAAGGCGCACAGGACTGGAATCATCTCACCTGATAGGTGCTACACAGACATGTTCAAGATGTTTAATATAAACAAGGAATTTGCTTAACGAAAACTTCAGAGTTCTATATCCACCTCTGCTCATTTTAGAGCTTTTTTATTTAGTCAAAGACAATGATCATGTGCACACTGTTTTACCTCAGCTAACTTATGCACTATGGCATTCTAATATACCCCCAATTAATCTTATGGATCCTATCTCCCAATGTGCTAACCTGTTTTTTAGTAGTTTGCCTTCTAATAATCAATAGACCATATTGTTCGAGTACTTGAACCCTTTTAGACTTATCAGCTTATGTGAAGTTACTGATAGGATCTCAGACAGATATGTATTGAATGTTGAGCAGAAATCGAACAAACTAAAAATAACAAAGTTACTCACAAATAAACGACCTATATTTGAGAGATGGCCAGACACGCGAACTGTAAGTGTTATACAGCCTTCAAGTGATAAGGCAATTTTTTAACAATGCCCACTCAATCAACTTTACTAAGAGGTGTTTAGGATTGCTTTCAAGGAGTGTTTATCAGCTTTCTGCGTACAATTAGTACATTCTTTGTTCAATAATTACTCAAATTGCGGTTAATTTCAGATCAATTGCATAATCAGGGTTCGTAGAGTAGATGAATGTGAGGCATTTAGGCACTATCCAGAAATATCAAGATGCTTACGACAAATTGATTAGTAGAGTAGATTTTCCTGAAGATCAACAGGTTAGTTTTTATATTGCTGGTAGAGAGACTGACGTGGAATTAGCTGTGAGAATGTTCCATCCCAAAACATTAGTTGAAGTGTATCATTTTTTTTTTTTTAAATTGCAAGAGGCCTAACTTAATGCAGCTAAGAAGAGGTTAAGACCAACAAATTATGCCTACACCTATGTTCATTTCCAATGCATATGCTGCTTACGCTGCTACACTGCACCAACTAAATCTAATAGCATAACAACCCTTATCTAAAAAGGCAGTTGTCCCAAAAGAAATTTGAAGATAGAAGGGCTAGGGATATGTGTTTCTATTGTGATGAGAAGTATGTGCCTGGACACAAGTGTAAGGGACAAGTTTTTTCTTTAGAGGTGGTGGTGTATCCTAATGATGTATTGTTGGAAACTGAACAAGGTCGGGCCGATACAGTGGAGTATGATGCAGTTGATACAGGGGAGATTGTAGAGTATTCTCCCTCAAATATCATTGCATGCTATTATATGTACTAATACTTTCCAAACAGTGAGAGTTTGTGGCCATGCAGGAAAGTATAAACTGCATATTCTGATTGATCGTGACAATACTCATAATTTCCTGGATCTTAATACTGCTATGAAATTGGGGTGCAATTTAAAGGGTACTTGTCCAATACATGTTGACGTAGGTGGTGGGAATCAATTGGTGAGTACTTATATGTGTCAAGAGTTCTCATGACAGTTGCAGGGTGAGAAATTTGAGATGTTATGCTATTGCCACTAGGGGGTTGTAAGATAGTGCTTGGTATCCAGTGGTTGTAAGCAGTGGGCAACATAATGAGTAACTTTAAGGAGTTGGGGATGGAATTCATGTATCAAGGAAGGACTGTAGCTTTCAAGGAAAACATAAGTTTGATTTACAATGGATGCAGGGCACTAAAATCAAAACACAAGTAGCAAAACTGTTCTCTATGGCACTGATTGCTTATCAATCTACTTACTTGATTACGCTCAATGTTTCTAAGGAAGTGGGTGATGCTAATCTTTGGTGATCACTCAGTTGCTCTCTACATTTGAAGACGAATCTTCTGTTCCAACAACTTTACCTCCAACAAGAATTTTAATCATAAAATTCCACTGAAGGATGGAGCTCCACTTATCAATGCAAGAGAATATACAGCCTCCCACTCGGAAAGACATCAAACACTGTCTACTTATGAGAAAGAGGTTATCACTCAGTTGCTCTCTACATTTGATAAGTGAAGCTCCATCTTGTGCTCAAGTTACCAAATTATGAGGAGATGTTTGTTCTAGAGACAGATGCTTCTAATCAACAAGGTGGTCGGTCACCTTGTGGCATATAATAGCAAAACTTTGGCTCCAAGACATCAAACACTGTCTACTTATGAGAAAGAGCTTTCGGCTGTCATTCAAGCTCTTGAGAAATGGAAAGGACATATGTTTGATAAGCATTTCCAAATTAAGACTAACCATTTCAGTCTTAAGTACCTATTGGTCCTGAGGATTTCAACACCTTCCCAAATGAAATGGTTGGCTAAACTAATGGGTTTTGACTATGAAATACTATATAAGAAGAGAAGGGAGAACAAGGTTGCTGATGCTTTTTCAAGAGTAGATACTAGTGCCCAGTTGATGCAAATGCTAATTACAGTCACCCGTGATTTTGTGTAGTGGATCACTACTTCATGTGAAATAAATCGTGATTTGCATAAGCTTATTTAGCAGTTGACTGAGAACCTGTGTCCCACAAGCATTACACTTGGTCCAATGAGCAATTGAAGGGGAAGGTTAACTTAGTAGTGGGGAATGACAAACAATTAAGGCCTGACTTATTACTTCACTTCCATTTTGTTAGTGGAGGAAGATGAGACAGGAAGCTAAGACTTTTGTGGTTCAATGTCTTGTCTCTCAAAAGAGTAAACCTGATTTAATACCTTCTTGGCCGGAAAAGCAGTTACTAGTCTCCCAGCTCAAGCTATAAGTAGATCGCAGTTCATTAGTATTCTTTTAGCTTCTGATTTATAACAACTTTCTGTTAGATTCTCTCTAATCATTCATGTAACAAAATTCCTATAACATTTCACATTCAATAAAATACCATTTGAGTGTCAAATTGTTATCATTTCTTCTTCGATTATTTTGATTCTGGAAGTCTGCATCAGCCTCTAAATGAACCTAGCAACTAAAAACTTATGAGCAGAGAATCTATAAAGAACGAGTTAAGAAGGACAGAATGATATTGTCTTTAGTAATAAAACAAAGGAACAAATCCTAAGGTGCACGAAGTTGGAGTTCCTACAAGTCACATGCTAAAGTAGCAGATAAGAAATATATTAACTAAATTACTGCAACATAATAATTATAGCGTCACATTAAATCTACCCATTATTTTCACTTTCTTATCCCACCACCATTATATTCATCCATTCCATCAAACAAATTTAACTTTTATATAAAATCCTCCAAATCCACAATCATAAATAAAACCAATAAAACCTCAACTTGACCATGTGTGCGTGACCTGTTACCGTGGAAATGAAACTTTGGTGAGACGAACAGAGTTCTGTGGTGGACAGACAGAAGAGTGACGATAAGTTGAGATGGTGATGGTGGGAGAGGGGTGCCCAGAGGTCGGGTTGGGTATTACCAGCGAGGGTCGCCAGTGGTGGAGTTGGGGACTACTAGATCTAACAATTTTATTTCTTGGTGTGGCCATCATAGTTCATTGTTGGCCATTGCTGGTCTGCCACATACCGTGGTGGTTAAAGCGTCAGAAAAGGTGGAGCAGGTGATGGTGGTTGAAAGGCCATATAACGAGGCGGCTGTTGTGGTTGAGATGAGTTATCGTGTGACAAAGAGAAATAAATGGCAGATACCTTACATAGTTACATAGTTAGAGATGGTTTGAGTCTGTAAAAAAAATTTGAAAAAATGGCAGTAAAAAATGGTTTGTTCGAAAAGTAGAAATAATAGTAAAGTAGAACCATAAGAACGTTAAAAGCCACAAAATCATAATTAAAAAATCAACTTACTTTCACAGGTTTCTAAAAACTCTTTAGCCATAGGAAAGAGTAAAAGTGTGTAATTAGTGTATTTGAGGTACATTTAGTAGTGCCCTAATTATATTATCTAGTAATTCGGTGGTATTAGTCCTAGTTCTAACTCAGCAGGTGAAGCCGCTATTGTTGCAAGACTACAAACCTTGTTATCAGTTATCACTATATCAATGAGAGTTTCCCCCCTAAAATACATATATTATAGTCGTATCCTAGGGTTCTCGGTGAAGTCATTAAAGGATAAATTTTATAAGCATAATACCAAGATGAAACTGTGGTCATCCTTATTGATTGCAAAAGAGAGTCTTCTATATCACAAATCCATTCACTTTAGCAACTTATCACATCTAAAGTATTTAATTCCTATGAGGATATATGTATATATATTAGAAAAATATAGGTGGTAACAATGGTAACCTAGTGCTAAAACGCAGACAGCATAAAAACCTAAGTCAAACTCTAGAGAAAGAAGAGTGTAATTTGTCTAAAGAGCATGAAGTAAATTAATAGTATCCAGCACGTGATAACTTCTTACCCTGCTACCCCTCTCTAATGATTCATCCTCAATAAACCGTATCTCAGGAGTCAGCCGTAGTTTCATACGTTTGCCCAACTGACCGCGGACGTATTTTGCTTTTGACTTCAATCCCGAAATGGCCACCTCCTTTCCTCGTTCATCACCAAAAACAGATACATACACCTTAACCACCTACATACAAGAGTAGCAATTAGGGGGGGGGGGACAGAAATTAATAATAACTAGTGAGTAAGTAATTACCTGTAAATCGGAAGAGACTTCAACATCACTAATAGTAGTAAGAGAAGAAAGATAACGGTCAGCGCCAAGGGCAGCTTCGGGCAGGATAGCATATTGTAAAACCTGGTCGGTCAGCAACATATCTGAAAGCTCTCTTTGTATTTGTTTTGCAACCATTTTAACCCTCCGCTCTTTCGCCATACAAATTATTAAACTTTTATTTCTGTTATTCGAAATCATCAATTTGTTCCACCCAAATTTAATGGAACAATGACAACTTGTTGTTTTCGGTTGCAGGAAAGATGCTGCTGCGGAAATTGGTGGTGGTCTATGATTGCTGCTCACGATAATACTACTACACTGCGGCATCGCAGGAACAAACTTATGTTTCTTATCTTTTTGCCAGTACTATTATCAGGGAAAGGGTAAGAGGAATATAAAGATGAAGACAAAAATACACCGTTCGAGTCCCTACAGTTGTACCTAAAATACACATTTTGTTCCTTTTTCAAAATAAGTATAGCATCCATCCCTCACATCTTCATTTTGCACCGGCGTTAGTCCTGTTGACCAAGTCAACTAAATAAAGAGGGCAAATTAGTCATTTACCCTCATGTCGTTGCCTAACATCTGAAACCCGTCTCTTCCCCTTATATACTCCTTCCTCTATACACCTCCCACTCATATCTCATCTCTAAAGTCTCTCTAAACCAAAAAACCCTAATCTTTTCATCCTTCTTCAGAAAACAAGATAATGGTTAGGTGTTGGTGCGGCCTTCATGCTATAATTCTAACATCTTGGACGCTACAAAACCAAGGTCGAAGATTCTATGCTTTTCCAGAACCTATAAGTGCTAATCTGCACAGTAACAATGGCGTTTAGCTTTCTCTTGTTGTTTAGCTTTTATTTTCAAGGTTTTTCGCGTAAATAGTAAAAATGGGTATTTATTTGATCAGTCTTCCTTTTAAAATGTAGGGGTCCCCATGTTGATTCATCGGATGGCAGGATCCGAAAATGTGTGCACAGTCAACAGTAATCATTCCAGGGTTCCTAAGGTCGTTAAACCAACGGAAAGCTTCAATTTGTCAAGCTCAAGAAGAACTCCGAGCAAGCAATTAACTTGTTTCTCAATGGAGGAACTACTTTTTTCATGTCTTGGATCATTTTTATCTCAGTTTATGTCATGTTTATGTAATATGCCAATGACACTTTTTTGGGTATGTTTGTCCATATTTTATGTTTTAAAGGTAGTGGTATGTTTAAGACTAACAATGGCAGTGGTATAGTATGATTTTAATTGTAAGTTGTTAATGGCTGACTTTTAATATAATGGTAGTTTTAAGCTTTAAAGCTTTATTGTATTGTTGGTTTGTGCAAGCCTGTCGATCCACATAATGGTTTCGGTTGGTTTGTTCAAGACAGTGAATTGCATTGTTGGTTTATAGTAGGTGTGGAAAACTAGAAGGGGAGTTGAATAGTTTTACGTCTTTTTAATTTATTAAAAAAAACTTTGTTTTGTTTTAAATACTTTGATTCGATATTATGTGAACTCAAGTCTTGCACAATATAAACAATTATGGGATAATTTCAAAAATGACCAAGTTGCCCAATCGCTGGGGCTTTTTGACCTTAGATTTGAAAATTCTTGTTTTGACCAGTTGAAAAGGTTGCCCAACACGTGTTGCCCCCCATGGGACGCCACGTTTCCAAAGTTGCCCAAAATTTGGCGGCGTTGCCCAAAATTTGCCACTTGTCGTCCCCCCGTTAAAGGTTGCGTTGGGCAACTGGTCAAAACAAGAATTTTCAAATCCAAGGTCAAAAAGCCCCAGCGATTGGGTAACTTGGTCATTTTTGGAATTATCCCAACAATTATATCTAGGTACTAAAGTAATAATAATGTAAGTAAAATAATGAATAAGAGATGGAAAGATCAAACCGCGACACGAAGGATTTATAGTAGTTCGGTAACGAAGCACCTCTTCGCCCTACTCCACTCCCTGAGCACTTAACTTGAGAGTTCTCTTACTATGTCAACAAGCTCCCTTATGGCGGAGAAAACCTTACACACCTTTGCTTACACCGATTAACGACACTAAGCAAAATGTCGAGTTCTAATCCTAGCTAGAACCAATCTCACGACTCTAATCACTACACGACTTCTTCACAACTTATCACTACTTATTCATACCACAACTTCTTCACTACTTAGCACTACTTCTTCACACGAATACTTCTTCACACCTTCACACCACTACTTATACACCGATCTAATCTAATAACTTATATTCACACCTATCTAACTAATATTCACACCTTTACACAAATTAATGAGTGATCTATAATATACAAACAACTTAGGTAGAAGGATGATACTAAGTTGTAATACTTCTAGTCTTGATGAATAGAAGTATTCTTCTCTTGCACTTGAATTGTTGAAGCTTGGATCACTTGGAAACAAAAGATTATGTTTATATGATCAAAAGATTAAGAAGGATGATTGAGATAGATTTTGGACAAAAAGTTTTGAGTGCAAAAGGTGAGGAAAAATGTTAGGAAACAGTCCAGTATTTATAGGCAAGCTAAGGAGCTGAGGAGCGGGGCCGATCCCCTTAAAGTGTGGACGGCCCCTTAAACTTTAAGGGGGCCGCCCTTATATTTAAGGGGCCCCCTCAGGACGTTCCTCTTTTTGTCTTTTTCCTAGGAAGGTTTTCCTGGAACATTTTTATCATTTCTGGGCTAAAAATTTGAATTCAAGTATTTATAATGAATTAAACATTTTATTTTATTTGCCAAAAATGTTTTGTAAAATATATAAAATGTTTGTAACATTTAAAAAAAATCTAGTGATTAAGTAAATGTTCCTTTGATCATAAAATGCATTAGGAATTTGTTATTCATACCTTAAGTGATTAATTTGTTAAAATGAATATTTACGACTAAATACTTGTTTACATACTAATTTTGCGTTTAATGATTTTACATTTTATGATTATCAAAACGTAGAGATATCGAAAAATATTAATAACGTTTTTAGGCATTATTTATATCAACAATCTCCCCCTTTTTGATGATTACAAAATCTAAACTCATTAAATCTAAAAACTAATTTTAGACAAGTATTTAGTGAGTTTAAATTCACTTCTCCCCCTTTTTGTAGAATCAAAAAGGTTAGGCAGACTAGTTTCATAAATGAAATTTGACGGAATGAGAGCTCCCCCTTGATGCATGCTCCCCCTCGTTCGAGGGCACCATGGAATCGAGCTACGGTAATATTTGCTACAAAAACGAGTTAGTAACACAAGATGTTGGGAATTATCTGCATCAGTACAAATACAAGTGAAGACAAGTCCTACTAATGAAGAAATACACTGACAGTACTAAGTCATTTAGTACTAATAGTATTAGGAAGTTTGTACTACATATGATATTTGCAGATTAGGATAAACGTGTAATAAGATAAGTATAGAAAAGATCTTGTGTATATCCTATTTGTTTAGATTATTCATTACTTGTAAAGGACTCCTTGTGCCTATAAAAGGAGATCCTAGATTAGGGTTTTGATAACACTTTCACAACTCTTTCATACGTATTAGCTTCAAGGTTGTAACCCTAGTGATATACTTGATCACTCGTATTATATCAATAATATAGAAGCAATTTGTTTATTCTGTGTTCATTGTTTGCTATTACACTTACACACATCTAATATTCTATGTGTTAACTGGTGAATTTCGCTTGCTAGTTAATATACACTCAAAGTATCACCAACAGTAAGTAAGGTGTTAAACAGATCCTCACAAGTGGTATCAGAGCCAGGTTCTGATACTTTGAATTAGATGATCCAGAAGATAAAGTTCTTGTTTTACTTACAAGAATATGGACATGGAGACCACTCAATCATCCTCTACAACAACAAAGCTAACCATACTCAGGCAGAATGAGTATGATCTCTGGAGGCTCAGAATAGAGCAATACTTCATGGTGCAAGATTATGCAATATGGGATATCATCCAGAATGGTGATTCTTGGAAAGAATATACTTCTGAAGTCACCAATACTGATGGAAGAAAATCAACTAAGCTCAACACTGTGCCTGTAGCCACTGATGAAAGAGCTAAAAGGAAGAATGATCTCAAAGCTAAGCATCTTTTGCTTGTGGCTATGCCCAATGATCAAGTTTTGAACTTTAGTAGTTATGCAACTGCTAAGGAACTCTTTGAAGCCATTGTTGAAAGGTTTGGTGGGAATGAAGCCACCAAAAAGACTTAGAAGACCCTTCTAAGAAAAAACTATGAGAATTTCACTGCTACAAGCAATAAATCTCTTGATCATGTCTTTAGCAGGTTACAGAAGATTATGACCCAATTGGTTGTGTTAAAGGTCACCATTCCTCAGGAGGAACTCAATGTGAAGTTTCTAAATAGTTTCTCTTTTGAATGGCAAACTTAGGTGGTTGTTTATCTGCTCTTATCATATATAAAAGATTGCAATTCAGACGATGAAGATGATCTCACTTATGTTTGTACTGCTAACCCTAAAGTTAGTCCTGCAAGCACAAAAGTTAGTACAACTAGTTCACAACTTAGCTATGCTGGCTTAAGTGATGAAACCATTTATGCCTTTGTTGCTAGCAAAGCTGATGATGCCAATCTCTACAATGATGACTTGCTTCAGCCACATGATGATGATCTAGAAGCAATGGATCTAAAGTGGCAATTAGCTTTAATAAGCATAACAGCTAAGAGGTATTTTCAAAGAACTGGAAAGAAAATTACTCTTAACGTAGGTGATGTTGCTGGATATGATAAGTCCAAGGTGGAATGCTACAACTGTGGAAAAAGAGGACATTTTGCCAGGGAATGCAGAGGTCCAAGGCAACAACAAAGGGATAGTTACAAGAAGAGTAATCATAAGGAAGTGATTGTGCAAGAGCCTTCTTCCAAGGCAATGTTAGCTATTGATGGAGCTGCTTTTGACTAGAGCTTTATGGAAATTGAAGAAGCTAATCATGAAGTTGCACTGATGGTTTTCTCTGACTCTGAGGTATATGTTAATGGTTGTTCTAAATCTTGCTGATGAGACGAAAAATGTTACGTTTTTAGGGGTCGGTTTGAGTCCTAATTCGTATGTTTTTGGTTTGGATTTCACCCAAAGTCGTTTCTTTTCTCATTTTAGGTACTTTTG
>LBNU01038920.1:12676-31063 GCA_014162995.1 Artemisia annua
AGCTGCTTAAACATATAAAAGACTATCAATATGAAAGCCATCATAAATTACGCATGTAAGAATATTCATTGTCACTTTCACTCACTTTTTTCTTTTTTTTTTTTTTTTTTTTTTTTTTTTTTTATCATATGCAGGTACCCTCTTAACCCATTCATGGTTATTCTCAAACTCAAACAAGCAATTATCACTTTCACTCATTCCTTTTTCCTTGTTAGGTGTTTCAAAGAATCTTAAGAATATTCAATCATTTGCCTTTCATACGATAATTCACTAATAACAAAAAAGAAATCAAGGATGGTTAAACAACTTACCAATAACCTTGTTTTGAGATTTGGAAGATGGAGACTCATCAAAATATGAAAAGACGAGGGGAAATGAGAAACAAGTCAGTTAATTATTTTGATTAGGGTAAGAGGGATAAAATAGTAAAATAGCATTTAAGTTAGTATATATATTACTTTTACAAATTAAAATCATTATAAATACAATTTAATTAGTTTCTGGATATATATGTGTATTTATAAAGTTTTGAGAGGATATTGATGAAATTAGAAAATTTGCAAGGATATTGACGAAATATCAAACTTTTACAAGGATATACATTTGGAAGGCTTTGGTGGTAAGAAATTATAAAGTGATATAGGTTTCATATTTCTAGCAACGTGTGATATGGAGCATTAATGTCCCAACTATAGCATTACATGTTCCAACACTATCAACTTGCATCTCATTTGATATGTTTATTTGCTATGCTTACTGGGTCGCAAATTTGCGACATAATTTCTCGAGTCGCTAAACATGTCACCAAATGGCTTATTTCTTGTAGTGGGAGAGCATTGTTTTTTTGCCTGCGAATATTCATTCGATCGAATATGATCTATTAGAGTTTCATCTATCCAATTCCTTAATGAAGTAGGTATTGTATCAAATCACAATAGAATAACTCATTCAACAAACAACTAATGAGTAGTATTATAACACACGAAAGGTCGTTTTACATCAAACGATAAACTTACGGTGAAAAAAGTACAAAGTTATAACTATAGAAACTTAAAACAATAAATAGCAAAACAATACAAGTGAAGAGCGAAGCTTCTATTGTGAACACCAGCTAAGTTTGAATTCGGTAAGTTTGAACTCATAGTCAAAGCAGTCACGAGGAGTCATTGTATCAAGGCAACTTAAGGAGGAACTTGTTAGCTCTACCCATCTTCCATCGAGAGGATTTCTTATTTCACAATACACGACCTCCTGTATTTCATTTTCCTTTACCATTAGCTGGTTCAACAAGTAGTTAGCGACTTCGAGGCTTAATTCATCATTCGCCTTGACGTACATTGGGTGGCAAATAGAAAAAACTGTATCTAAGAGCAGTGAGTTCTCCCACAAGACCCTGTTGTGCATTGTGGCAAAAACCAGTTCTTCAACATTTGTAGCCGGAAGCGGGAGGACTGTTCTCAAATCTCTCAAATCATCAATGTTGAAAGGCTCTAGAACCGCATCTTTGGAACCCCATATATGAATGTTAAACTTGCTTGATACTTCGAGTGCTTCCCTCATCCCAAGAAAGAAGAACTCATCGATGGGATTGTCCAATTTGAAGCTTAGCTCAATTTGCTCGGGAGGAACGGTTGGAAACAAGAGACTAGGTATTGTCTTGCTTTGGTGCTTGTAAACAAGTAGTTTGGGAGCATAAAGTTGTACCTTGATTTGCTCGTCTGGATGAAAATTTAATTTCAATCTCCGCAACGCAAGACATCTGATATCCAAGATTTCGACACTACACCACTTGATTTTAAGGGTCAAAGTCTCTAGAAATGGAAAGTTGGAGTTGATCATACTCAAAAATGCATCATCCATGGACACGTTGCCTAAATATAACTCTCTCAAGCTCCCAATTGTGCCCATTTTGTATAATACGGGCTCAAACCACAATACACAAGAAGAACATGTCTCGTAAGTAAGCGAGCGGAGAGATGGGACATTATCAACTTCCAAAATATCATAACATGCGCTGAGATTATTTATTCTCAACTCATCAAGATAAGGGAGGTCGTTTACCTTGATAGTCCTCAATTCCGCAGGTAACTCGATGTCGATCTTTTGAAGTAACTTACATGTAGATAACAATTTATGAAGCACATATTGAGTTATGTGGACATCATCCAACTTTAGTATACGTAGGTTGGTGCAGTGGATTGCGGGATCTCCACTAATGCAAAGGGAATAACGGGAACTTTTCCGGGCTTCGAGTTTTACAAATTTCAAACTTAATGTGTGGAGATTTTCACTTGAGAATATCTCATCAGGCAAAATAAATGATGTGGTAGGCAGGATTGCAAGGTGAAGCTCGTTACTTTTAGAAGCTGCTGCTTGCATGATCGATTTGTTGTAAGCGGAACGAAAAGCAGTGTGAATGCCAAATTGAAGATCAAGACTTGTGATTGGTAAGTTGTCCCGGTGATACCTTAGTAAGGTCCGGTAAATCCACCTTATGTGGTTTCTCTGATGTTGTTTTTTTCTTAAAGTGTCAATGGACGGAGAAAACCGGATGGCAGGGATGGTAGACCAAGCGTGTAGCCATGACTTGGACAAGATGCAGGTGCGGGCAGCATCTTTTGTTGGCAACAGTAGTTGTATACGCTGAATCAACTCATCGGGAATATTATTTTCTAACTCTTGTCTGCTTCTCTTCTTTACTTGCGCCATGCATCCAAAACTAATTTACTATTCAAATATTGTATTATTGATGAATGAAAAGAATGAGGTACGTACACCCTCCTTAATTTTATAGAGAACTAGTTATAATGCCCGCGCACGCGCGGGTTTTTTTTAAAATTTTTTGAATCATATATTTTTATTTATTAAAAAACAAATAATTTAATCTTTGTTTTGTTTGATTTATGATGTTTATTTATAGTTTTTTATTATTAAAGATAATTATTTAAAAATTTTAATCCTATGGTTAATTGCATCTTATCTATATTTTTTGTATTTATCTCCTACTTGTGTTATGGATAAATATAAAATATTATCTAATAAGAAAATAATCTTTTTTTCTAAATAATATTATTACTAAATAAGGTATGGTTTAGTTTTTTTGAAATGAAAAAGTCCCCACTTGGGGTTTTGTTTTATTATATAAAAGATGAGGGAAACCGACTTTACAACAATACCGACTCTCTAGTATATATCTTTATCTTTATATATAATAAATAAAACGTTTTTTGAATTCCACCTTATCGTCCCAACAATTATTTGAGTGACTATAGCGATAAACAACAATTTGTCTATGATTACCTTATTGCTCTTACACTTTTTTGTATCCACTTTTTCGTTAGTTGATTTCGTTGACAAAGTATTTTCATACTATAATCTATTTATCTACATTATTTATAAACACTGAATGCTCAATTTCGAAATTTTAAAATTTTAAATTTTTAAAACTTAAATCAATGTTATTTGGTTAAATTACCTTTTAGTAATAGGGTAACTCGATGTCGATCTTTTGAAGTAACTTACATGTAGATAACAATTCATGAAGCACATATTGAGTTATGTGGACATCATCCAACTTTAGTACACGTAGGTTGGTGCAGTGGATTGCGGGATCTCCACTAATGCAAAGGGAATAACGGGAACTTTTCCCGGCTTCGAGTTTTACAAATTTCAAACTTAATGTGTGGAGATTTTCACTTGAGAATATCTCATCAGGCAAAATAAATGATGTGGTAGGCAGGATTGCAAGGTGAAGCTCGTTACTTTTAGAAGCTGCTGCTTGCATGATCAATTTGTTGTAAGCGGAACGAAAAGCAGTGTGAATGCCAAATTGAAGATCAAGACTTGTGATTGGTAAGTTGTCCCCGTGATACCTTAGTAAGGTCCGGTGAATCGACCTCATGTGCTTTCTCTGATTTTGTTTTTTTCTTAAAGTGTCAATGGACGGAGAAAACCGGATGGCAGGGATGGTAGACCAAGCGTGTAGCCATGACTTGGACAAGATGCAGGTGCGGGCAGCATCTTTTGATGGCAACAATAGTTGTATACGCTGAATCAACTCATCGGGAATATTATTTTCTAACTCTTGTCTGCTTCTCTTCTTTACTTGCGCCATGCATCCAAAACTAATTTACTATTCAAATATTGTATTAATGATGAATGAAAAGAATGAGGTACGTACACCCTCCTTAATTTTATAGAGAATGAGGGAAACCGACTTTACAACAATACCGACTCTCTAGTATATATATATCTTTATCTTTATATATAATAAATAAAAAGTTTTTTGAATTCCACCTTATCGTCCCAACAATTATTTGAGTGACTATAGCGATAAACAACAATTTGTCTAATGTGATTACCTTATTGCTCTTACACTTTTTTGTATGCACTTTTTCGTTAGTTGATTTATAAGTTCTATGGTGGAAGTTTCTTAACGTTGACAAAGTATTTTCATACTATAATCTATTTATCTACATTATTTATAAACAGTGAATGCTCAATTTCGAAATTTTAAAATTTTAAATTTTTAAAACTTAAATCAATGTTATTTGGTTAAATTACCCTTAAGTAACCTTTAATACACCTTAAACTTATTAATTTTAAAAAACACATGCTTTGCAGCAAAGGTAGAACCAGAATCACGATTTCGCAAGTATAATAATTATTCATTACACATCGTCGTTTTATACGAGTATACGTATATATACTCAATATATAAAAACTTTTTTTAAATTCAACTCTTCCTCATTTCTGACGTCATATTTATGACGTCTCGCTACTATATGCCCATTCATGACATCCTTTTAACTAATACAAGTAATTAACGGTTCACTTTCGCTACTATATGCCCGTTCATGACATCCTTTTAGCTAATACACATCTTCATCTTCATCCATTGCTGTCATCCTCTTTCTTTCTTTCTTTCAAAATCAATCAATTTCAACTTTAAGGCTTCTTTTTTTAAAAAAATATTTGGGGTTTTTTTACCAGGAGCATACTCTCCAGGTTTAGATGAGTCCTTGTGGTTTGTCGGGTATTTTGTTTTCAATCCAACTTTTTGAAAAGTGTTACAGTTTTAGTCCAATTTTACTAACTCGGGCTATTTGAAAGTGTGTGGGATCCACATCTATAAATAGTGGGCCTCACTTAGAAAGAAATAATATTAAATGGGTTTGTGGAGTCATTCTCTTAGCTAAAAAAACAGAAAAAAAACCACCCCTTATGTTTGATAAAGAAACTAGTGTGATGGACAACACATATATATGATTAAAGAAAAACACATATACGGATCGGATCGGATCGGATCGGATCGGATCCACACTTTTTCCTAGAAGTGAAAAATAGGTGAATCGGATCAACTTTTAGTCACAGGTTTAAATGGGTTTGGGTCTAGACAGGTTGGGGTCTAGATGAGTCTTATAGAAACATGGGTCTAAATGGGTCCGGGTTTAGAGTGTAGTATTGTTGCTTGGGCTGAGTATTGATTTGATAAATTGGGCTTGTTGTTTATCTAACAAGGGACGAATTGTAATTACTATACATGTAATACATCGTCAAATCCGGCGCCGTTTTGATTGCGTCAATTTGACGTCACTCTTTGGGAGCCCATCAAACAGCCAGTTCTCGACCCAAACCAAAATTTTGCCTCCTTTTATGTTATGATAACGACACAACGATTGCGAATAAAACAAACCAACGCCGACTTGATTGACATTCACCGCCTCATTGAATCTGGATAGCTTCTTCTTCGGGATACGTGTTTCTTCTTTGCAAGGGTTTTAGGGTTACTTTGGTAGGTTCATGTTTTCTTTTACCATTCACTGATTTATGATCAAGTAGATGCGTGCTTTTGTTCTTGGTGTGTTTCATGTGCGTCACCGTTTCGAGCCCTGTAAAAGGTAAAGGTAAAATAGATTTGGTTTCGGGTGCTATTGATGATGATGATTTAGACGCTTTTCGAGTACAACATTTTTGTATACCAAATTGTGTGATTCAGAATTTTAATTGTTAGCTAAAATTCTTTTAGGTGACTTTTTGCTATAATTTTCGACCATCATTGTAACACCCTCAAAATTTGGTACATCGGAAGACTTTTCAAAGTTTCGGGGTGCTACTTTGANCGATATTAAACCAAGACATCAATATCAACGCATCTCATATCAGAAAGTATAACCGATTACTCTATTTAAACCAAGACATCAATATTATCAACGCATCTCATATCAGAAAGTATAGCCGATTTACTCTATTTAAAATAATATGTAAGAAGATTGAACCAAAAGTATAACCGATTACTCTATTTAAACCAAGACATCAATATCAACACATCTCATATCAGAAATTGAAATATAAATCCTATAGGTGCGCACTATAGCCTATATCGCACTAGTAGACTTGTTATTATATTCCTACACAAAGTAGGTACACTAAAATAACCCTACACTTGCAGCCCGTCAACCAAATCCTTAACCATGCAATATAGAGAACGACGATAAAACCATAAATAAACCAAATCTCAAATACAATCGATAAACCAAAGCAAATACCATCTAAAACGTCACAAATATCCAAGTAATTGACCAAATAAAATAAAGAGACGAAGAGCATTTATTCTTCCCCAAAAAGTTAGAAAACGGTAAAAATAGGGGCCATGAACTCACCTCAAGAAGTAGGCGAGAATTGGTACAATAGCAAAAAGAGACGACGGTAGCTAGAATGTCACTGTACTGCGGACTCGGCACAACCTAATATAATAAACGCGCCTTAATATCTAATCAAAACGTATAAACTTTTATAAGTTAATCACTTCCAACTCCCAAGTATTACGCATTTTAAATCTCAAAATCTATCGTTATATCCATTTATTAATGTTTGGTATCATTTGTGTGTGCGTTAGGGACACGACATAGACTCAAGTGAACTCACACCAAAGCAATGACCAAAACATAAACGACTCATAAGACTAGGTCGGGGTCAAACAATATTAGTTAAAGTTTAATAAATTGCCCGAAATAATTGTCGGGTTCTTATCGAATTCGTCAACTCGATAAGGCCAATAATTCCTTCGTCACGTTAACCATTGAGTTGTGAGGATAGATTACTCACTAATAACTTTCCTCCGACATGCTTATTGGGCTCTTATTAAACTCGTCAGCCCAATAAGTCCGATAACCATGAAGGTCGGACATAATAATGTTTTATCTTTCAAGTGAAAAACACAAAATCTTCTCTCTCTTTTTTTCCAAAAAAGGCATAGACTTTTTCTAAACACATGAGAACACATATACAAAATTTGGCCACCAACTTCGACAACTCCACTGCCGGTCATTGCAAACTTTTTTTTTTCTTTCCAGATATAAGGACACCGACACTTCCAAATAACCGACCGTCGATTTGAAGGAGTGTATGTGATGATAGAAAAAAAAATTAGTTAAAGATGATGATGATGTGTTTAGTGGTGGGGAAAATGTAGTTGAAAAGATGTATGAGATTGAAAAAAATTGGTTTTGCTTGTCTATTTGGATTCTTAAATCTGTGTAAATTTATATTCTTATGATGTTGAATAATAATAATTAATTATAATAATAATAATAATAATAATAATAATAATATGTAAAATTATTATGTTTTAATAATAATGATAATAATAATAATAATAATAATAATAATAATAATAATAATAATAATAATAATAATAATAATAATAATAGGAAAAACAAAGAATTAAGATAGGGTACTTTAGTCATTTCAAGTTATCAAGACGGGGTATTTTAGTCATTTAACATCATCTAACTGATCAAACTGATGGTCAACATAAAATTAAACCAAACCTGTAACAGTTACAAGTGTTTCAGTTTGGATCAAACCCGATAGAAAATGAAACACCCCAACAAACCACAATGACCAAAAGTGTAGCCAACTCTAAAAAAGATAGAGTTAATTATATCATTAGTCCCCAATGTTAAGGTACATAGTGAATACAATCGCTAGAATTGCGAAATTAGAACAAACGACTCCAAAGTGTTGATTTTTCTTCACTAGGAATCCAAAACCCTAAAAAACGTCATATTTGAATTTTAGGGTTTTTATTTTATTCGGAGGATTTTTACCCATGCTTTTACAGAAGTTATCTTCTAGTGGGTTATCAGTAACTAACTAGGGAAACTGACACAAAACTATACGAATATAATCACGTGTATGTTATTTTATCTTACACTTTAATCAAAGTGTATATACTTTTGTTTTGAATTTTTAAGAAGCATAATTATAGTTGTTTGGTTTACAATACTTTAAAACACTTATATAAATCTTTTACTTAATAGGTACCAACGTACATTGATGTTTACAACATTATAATACTCCGTAAGACAGTGTATACAATAAACGTGTGGTCAAAGATTAATTGTCTAAAATAAAGAACGTTTATACTTTATACCTTTTAAATGCATAGTCGGATGTAGGGTGATACGGTACAATCCCACATCGGTCAAGTATGAGATTTGTCGGTGATTTATAATGTCTAGGTGTTCCCTCTTTTTTTAAGCTAGATTTTTGAAGTGAGTTTTACACTTAACTTATAAACGAGGCGAACCGAGTGTGAGAAGGTTCGTATCAACTTGATATCAACCTGTTTCGTGAATTATTCTTTCTTCTTATCTCGATTCGCTTGACATATTGGTTAACCGTATGTGATTTCTGATATATTTATCATGATATTTACAAGACTAGTTATAATGCCCGCGCACGCGCGGGATTTTTTCTAATTTTTTGAATAATGCATTTTGACGAGTTGTAATTTAAATTCCTGCATAAATCGGTTAATGTGGGTCATATTTAAAGCGTATTTGCTATAATGTGTCTATTTTCAAATAATATGATACGCAATGTGACAAATGGTTTGAGTGTCTCAAACTTTACAAAAGTAATCGTATATATTTTCTAAATGCATATATACATATATAAATAAAACATAACCATTCGTTAAAACAAAACATGATATTGTTTATATTAAAAATTAACATAAAATAATTGATATTAAAAAGTCAAAATTAATGTCTTGTGCATGTATATTCTTCAGCAATGCATTGACATATGTTTTGACACACTGGGCAGTAACAATCGTCATCTTCATAATATTCTATAAAGTCGCAATCTCTGAATTCCCAATCATTTAATTAGTTATAATATTTAGTTATATGGGCGAAGCTAGTTATAATACCCGTACACGCACTAAGTTTGAAAATAGATGAAACGGAAATAAGCAAATGAAGTATGAGATATCGTAAAATAATGTACATCATTGGTCTTATTAATTTCGTATTGTCACATATTTTTCATATTTCGCTTCATGATGACAACATGTTAGTATTACCCACGGCTATTAGTAAATAAAATATTTTTTTCTTAAGAAAATACACGCATTGGCAGGTAGATATAAGCATTTCATTTTATATCAATGTACATTTCATTTTTTTTACAATCTAAATGACGCATGTTAAATCAAAAAACTTGTACATATATATGCAATTGTTCACTAATGATCTTATTCTCCAAACTTGCGCAGCTTCAACCATTCCCACAGCTTTGTAGGCACATATCATTGTAGCAAAAGTAATGTCCCACAGCTTTGTAGGCACATATCATTGTAGCAAAAGTAATGTCGTCTGGTTCACAATTCCTATACTTTACACAAGCTTCCTCACCTTCTGTGACAGCAACCAGAATTTGTCTTCAAATGCAGCTCCTCTCTTGTTTGGCAATAATAATTCTTAATAATATAACAACTATTGGGATGTTCTTGCTCATTTGCTTATACAAATTCATAACCTTTTCTCGATACATCACCAATTCGATTTTCGACTTCACCTTTCTTGAATAAACAAATAAAAGTGCTGTTTATATCAACCTTCACATTTAAATTAACTAAAGTTAATATTCCCTGTAATGAGTAGTTATGTATCAAATGTAATACAAACTCAATATTAAAAAATGCTTAAAAAAAAAAAAAAAAAAAAACAACAACTTTGTATCACCTCTTTGGCTCCACAAAGTAATATCTCATGGCTTATGTTAGCCAATCTTTTTGTCTGTTTTGACGACACCCCTAATCACATTCCCTTGATCACTTATTCACTTTGTAGGGTATTCTTATACCTTCATGTTATATATAAGGATAGGCTTAACTAAGATCATTTTATTACACCTTTGGAGTTCTAGTTCTATCCCCCGAAAAATGAGTAAAAAGCCTTATACTCTAAAACATTGACATAATCTGTATAGGTTCAACCAAGACTCAACCATAGCTCTTCGGAATATTCTTATCTTTTATATAATCTTACTGGTATAGCTCAACCCATATACTAAATATGACCATAAGCCATGCTTAATAAACCTTAAAAATTTCAGTGTTACCCCTCATAATGCAAAGCATAATCATTTTTCTAGTAATTGCTTACATGATATTAAACAAACACCATTAGAGCAGGTTTACATTCATTAGTGCGTGCCTGTACGTGATCCAGTATCAGAAAACTCAATAATTAAAGGTAATTCAGAGCATGATCACTGAAGACTATTTTACTAAAGAGTAAAGACACAGTAACTACAACATCTTTTATATACACAAAGGTCTAATAATCTATGTATATACATCTAATAGATTCAAATAACTGAATCTCTTTCACAATATTCCCACAAGAGGAACCAATCACTGAATCCGTTTTATTGGCCTAATAATCTATGTACATACATCTAATAGATTCAAATAACTTCCAATACTGAACCGTATTCGAGACACTTAAATCATCCACTTTTAAGAAAATATTGTCACAATTCTTAACATCCCAATACTTGGTACTTTCTACATATGCATTAGTAAAATCTATAGTTAACAGCTCAAAACCATTAAACTCACAATTTCAGTCCACTTTCAATGATGGAAACAATAAATAAATATCATTGATCAACGATCAAACAATTATATACACACAATAATCAATTAAAAAATAAACTAAACTATACCAACATATATATAAATCAAATTGAAATAAGAAATAAGAATACCAAAAGTGGTGAGCTTATATTGAGAGTAGTTTAAACCATAGTGCGCTGAGACTATTAGTTAGTCTAGGTTTTAAGAAGGTCGTCATCCCGTGTCTATTCGTTAGATTGGAGGAAGAAGGAGAGAAGAGATTATGAGGGAATGAGATGTACCTGACCCTGAGCGTGTTTTTTTTCTTAATTTTACACTTTGGTCCAAAACTATTTTTATTAAACTTTTAAATACATAATAAAAATGGCAAACTTTAATGTTAATATTAAGAGAGATTTAATTGGCGGTTATCCTTTTAAGGTATAAAAAAATCGTGAATTAGTGAAAGAAACACAACACAAAATACTAGAGATTCACACATATTATATTTTGCTCTCTATTATAGTAATAAAATTTTTTGTAGGAGGATCAAATTAGTGTTAAATTAAGCATGATTTTATCACCACTTATTGTTCCGCCTTGTGTTTTCTTCTAACACAACAATAGGACCTTTAGTTATACTTAGTTTCATCTGTAGTTCAATTTGCGCTAGTTACGTACATAAATGTGTCCCTCTTTCTAGTCCAAATTTGATTAACATATTACCACTGCGTTTGCATAAGATTAATTTGCTCTTGCTCTTATTAAACCAGAGAAATTCTTTAGGTTAACGTTTTGTTTGTTTTTATCCAGTTTCCCGATAATGTTCTTTTTCTACATCTATGTTTTTGTTTGGTTAAGATTTGGTTTATGTTCTTTATGCGCCAGGTTCTTCGGCACCAAAACAAGAGCCATCAAAACGGCTTCCAGGTGGAAAGACAAAAAAGAAGGTACAAAGTGGAATATTTTTATGTAAAGTTTATGTACATACATGATATATTTTAACTATGATACACTCAAATTTTAGTNTTCTTGCAAACGGTAGAAATCTTCAAGCTACGAAAAATACACTATCGCCGACGAGAAAAAAAATTTCATTATCTAAGATATGCATTGTTATATATTTCGACGATTTTTTTTTCAAATTTATTCAGAAAAATCCCACGGGCATTCGTAAAAAATCCATGGGTTACGTAAAAAGACGTTTTTTTTTTTTTTTTTTTTTTTTTCAAAATTATTCGTCCAGAAAAATCCCACGGGATTCGTAAAAAAGACGATTTTTTTTTTCAAAATTTACCGTCCAGAAAATCCCACGGGTCGTAAAGAAATCCCACAGGATTCGTAAAAGAATAATTTTTTTTTCAAAAATTTCTGTCCCAGAAAATCCCATGGGATTCGTAAAAGAGATTTTTTTTTTTTCAAGAATTTTCGTCCAGAAAATCCCACAGGATCGTAAAGAAATCCGCAGGATTCGTAAAAAGACGATAACACAAAGGATTCAGTATGAAGCCATGGTTTTTGGTGCATCCATGGGATTATTTCGTGCCATCACATGGATTTAGTATTAAGTATATAACAATAGTATACACAAATTAAAACAAAAAAAGTTATAAAACAAAACTAGAATCAACAATTCATTCGCACCCTAATAATTGTCTTCCAAAAAAAATATTCAGTAACAAATTCAAAATTGCCTCAATAATATTATACTAAAAACACATTGTATATTAATAGTTGAATTACCTTGTAGCTTAAATATTGCTACTAAAAACTGATTTGGTTATTTGTATATGACCACACTTCTTTCTCTATTAATATTGACATAACCACGTTATTTGTAATTTCATTTGAAGCATAACTTTTGGAAGTTAAAACAACTATAAAATATTTAAAAAATTGGTAAGAAATTGTAATATGAACACCAAACACCCACGTGCTTCCAACGCAAACTAAAAAAAGAATAAATAAGAGCTTTTCTCTCTCACGAAGACCAGTCAAAATCATGTACTTTATACTTCATCTTCCTCATTAAATTTGCACCATCGGAAAATTACTTTAATCCACGGCCAAACTAAAAGCAAGCCACGTGAAGATAAGTGGCGCCGGAGCAAGCCCAAGGAGTGGATCGATTCGTGACGTCACGGAGGCGAGTTGAGAGAGGTGAGGGACGAGGTTAGAGAGGTGAGATCGCTGGCACGTCGGACGAACGCGCGGAACGTGTGGTTGTGGTGCAGGAGCCGATTGGACCAGAAGTTGATGACGGGAGGATGAAGAAGGTCGCCGGAAAACTTGGTGGAGAAAATGAGAGTGTGTGTGAGATTAAATGCAATGAAAATGAGTAACTGAGGGTTGTACCGAGCCCTTTGTTAGTATTTAGTGATATAAAACATGCCCTTCCATAGTTAACTATATTAAATAACAATTAAACTGACCATTAGATTTAAAAGGAATGGACGGTTGCAGATCAAAGATATGTTCTTAGAAACAATCTTGTTTTCAGTATTGAACTTTTCGTTAACATATTCTACGCACTGCGTTTGCATAAGATTAATTTGCTCTTGCTCTTATTAAACCAGAGAAATTCTTTAGGTTAACGTTTTGTTTGTTTTTATCCAGTTTCCCGATAATGCTGTTTTTCTACATCTATGTTTTTGTTTGGTTAAGATTTGGTTATGTTCTTTATGCGCCAGATTCTTCGGCACCGCACCAAAACAAGAGCCATCAAAACGGCTTCCAGGTGGAAAGACAAAAAAGAAGGTACAAAGTGGAATATTTTTATGTAAAGTTTATGTACATACATGATATATTTTAACTATGATACACTCAAATTTTAGTCATATGTATGCCTTATGAATACATGTAAGGTTACTTGTATTATATTAAGCAGACTCAGTTACGTTCTTCTGTAGGACAAACAAGAAGTCATAATCGACAAAGTAACCCGTAACAAGCGTAAATCTATCACCACACTGAAAGGCCTTGACCTTTTGGTAAGCTTAATACACATCGTTCACGGTATTTTGATTCTTCAGTTATCTTGAATTTTCTTGTATATTAACAAAATAAGCCTAGGTGTTAAACTGAGTGATGCTTAGAAGAAACTTGGAAAGAAATTTGCAACTTGAGCTTCCGTTGTGGAGGTATACATTTTCCGGCTACAACATATAGTTCAAGGCATCTTATAGTAATATGCATGGCTTTAATAAATCAATTTTTTTTTTTTTTTTTTTTTCTTGGATAAATAATCTCTTCAGGGTCCCACCAAGAAAGATCAAATTGATGTACAAGGAGACATAGCATATGATATCGTTGAATTCATTACAGATATATACTTGGCCAGACGTAAGTACACCCCTCTATCTTATCTATATACTTGATCCTGATCTCTTATATAATAAAACAAAACCCCTAGTGGGTATTTTGTCATTTTGAAAAAAAAAAAGAATATTTCCTTATTAGGTAATATGTTAATTATTATTTAATTTATAAGTTTTTAAATTTGTTTTGTTGATATACTATACAAGTAGAAGATAAATACAAAAAATATAGATAAGATTTAAATGATTATCTTTAATCATAAAAAACTACAATTAAAAATCATAAATCAAACAAAATAAAAATTAAATTATTTGTTTTTTAATAAATAAAAATATATCATTCAAAATTTTTTTAAAAAAACCCGCGCGTGCGCGGGCATTATAACTAGTAGATACTAAACTAATACCCCTCTGTCATCTTTACTTGAGCATTTATTTGCATGATGAGACCCTAAAAATCTAAAATAGAACTATAAATCTTACATTGGACTTACTCGTACAAAGTAGTTACCTATTGCAAACTAGTCAACTAGCTAAAAAGCACCCACATGCACTTCTGAATGAGAATATCTTTTATGGAGTATTTTAAAGATTAAAAGTTGGTAATTTTTAGGTTTATATTGTTAGAATTGAATAACCATGACAATCATATATATATTCTAATATCAAGTAGTCACATATGCGGAAGCGTAGGATCAAGTATAACATATAAAGGTTAACTAAAACATAAATAAAGAACGTACCGTATGCAATCTTGAATTCTTGGATGAACCCTAATTAGGGTTTATATGAATTAGGGATCTATTGATTAACCCCTTACCGTTTTGTTAATCGATCCAAGATACAATCAATAGTGTGATTGTACCACGTTCTTGTACACACGTACTAATAGCGATTTGATATGAATGCTAGTTCTTGAATCACGAATAAAGCACTAGACAAACAAGGTTTAGTTTTATATATAAAATATATACAGTCGAACTTATTTACTTTATATATGTCGAACCAAAATACAAGAATTGGAAAACAAGAATGCATGCACGTGAGGTGTTATGCATGCATGACATGGACATCTATAATATGTATATATATTACAGTGGAGGTTAACGATATATAAAACATCAAATAAGGATGTTTCTTGACGTTCGATTTGTGAGGGCAATATGGTGTTTATATAGCTCTCAAACTTGTTCTCTAAGTTAGAGTCTAGCACCTTCTCAAGTTCCACAAATCGACACTCGGACCCCTCCATTCCTTTTCTTGTTCGACCGGTCACAACCAACACCCAAGGGTTTGGTTTTCGTACTAATAAGTCCCTAATGTATTAGTTACTTTATTTGTGATTTAATAATTAAATATAACTATTTATATATTAATTATTTAACATCGATTCTCATACGTAAAGTGTGCAATCCCGTGGTCTCGAGTTCAATTCTAGTCATATACTTTATTAATATTTATCCATAAACTCTAACAGCTCCCACTTGGNGTATGATCTTACGAAAGAACTGTTTTACTGTTGAGCCCTTCCTTTTTCTTACTCGAAAACCATCCTCTGATAAATGATACTATGAAATGTACGATATTCTGCTGCTCATTTACAGATTTAAGGTTTAATCCGCTTTCAAATTTTTACATTTCCATTTTACGGGGTTATGTACCGGTAAGGAAACGTGGTATATACCCTTTGCGTGTGTCATGGTTGGAGTTTCTCAAAAATTTAATGTATCATGGCGAACCTTTACTTGGTGGATTTTAAACGTATACGTCGCAATGGTGTACAAATTTTGTCTTTGCAAATTGCAAACATGTTATGATAGTCATCGGTGCAACTAAAAGTCGCCCAAGTTGAAGGAACAATGAACCTTAGATATATGTCTACATGATTTGAATAGGATAAATATTTGGTACATCATTTGGCCCACAAATCATGTTTTGGATTTGAGGGTTGCAATAGGTTAAGGTTGTGAAACATTTCAGACCCCCCAAGGGTGACAATATCCATTGTGGAAGATCCGGAGTCTGACTATATTAAATACATCAAACTAACATTTCAAATGGTCCCAATTTGCCAACAACTTGATTAACACGCGAAAATACTAATGCTTGTCCCTCTCGTAAAATTGGTACAACATCGACTAAAATCTGTGCAATCTTCACGTATCTTGATTTGGTACAACGTCGACTAAAATATGTGCAATTTTCACGTATCTTGACTTTATCGTTCGTGATATCAATCCCTTACACGTGGGCCATCTACAACTCTTCGGACCTATACGAAAGTCGATCTTGAAGACTATACTCAAAGATGATTATCATTTTTTCCATGTTTCTTTCTGGTTCCAAATATCCAAAGACTTGGGTGTCTAGTCACATACATCTTCCACATATTCTCGCGAATATAGATCTAGCCATATAGGTAAATTACGTAAATGACCCCTTTGATTATATTTTTTTGGAACAACAAGATATATATAAAAGCAACTGGGTGAAGAAATAGATACACGCCCCGACGGTCTCCAAGATAGTGAGCCAAAAGCGAAAAACATTAAAACAAAATAAAAATAAAATAAAATAAAATATATATACCGGCTAAAAACACCAAAGAGGAAGACCATACCACAAAATAGAAAAGCCAAAGCAAGCAAACCATATGCTGCACTATTAAAGCGTGGTTACCCTTCTTCGATTAGTGATCGAGTTGTCCCGACTCTGTTTATGATTCTAGATCCAACAACAACTCCATGATTTGATTCCTCTTCTTTCCACTATCTTCACTTGGATCATCTTCTTCATCCATCCATACCTGCAAAACACGAAAAAAAATAATTAAATGAACACATCACACAAACATAAACACATCACTCACAAACACCAATACCTACTTGAAAAAAAAAGGTTACCGACCGCGTGAGCTGGTGGCCACGGCGCCAGGCCGTACCAGCTAAGCTGCGGTATCGTATCTCGCGCCGTTGGCTCGCGTTTTTGACAATGGCTCAAGCCATCAGCTACTGTACCCTATGCTCTTACAATTCATGCCTTGGGTATATAGACTAGCTAAGGGAAACAGTGGGCCTCACTTAAAAAAATAATATTATTAAATGAGTTTGTGGACCTATTCTTTTAGCTAAAAAAAACCCACCCCTTTATGTTTTGATAAAGAAACTAGTGTGATGGACAACACATATATATGATTAAAGAAAAACACATATACGGATCGGATCGGATCAACACTTTTTCTTAGAGGTGGAAAATAGGTGGGGGATTAGGTTTTATTTTTGGGTAAAGGGGAGTAATCTTGCACCCTGGTAACTATATTAACCAAAAAACTTTTAAGTACAATGGATATGGGTGAAGTCCCACATCTCAGCCCGTTACATAGGCTAAAAGCTTACATAACAAGATACTTCCTAATTTCTAAAAACTAGAAATCAAACCACAACTCAATGATAACAAGAACAACGAGATGAATTACTTCCTAGGGCCTTGAAGCTTGGTACCATACATGGCATTAAAAGCATCCAAATTACCGGGAAGATCATACACCTGGTTCGCATAATCATCATAGTCATCATACTCTTGTTCAAACTCTTGCCCCCCACCAAAAAGATTAGCAGACTCATCAAATGGGTTGGCAACCTCGTCTTCAAAATCAGACACCACAATTTCTCCCACCTTTGAAAATGGGTTTCCCCTCTTAGTGGTAGAGGTCGACGGGATAGGATGACCATTATCATCCACAAGAGTTGCTCTACCATCAATAAGTAACTTTTCAATCTTTTCAATTTTTTCAACAATAGGAATAGAACCCTTACTCAACTCTTCTTCATTAACTTCCATAGTATTACCTGTCTTATTAGACTCATCCTTATTAACTTCAATTGTACTAGCTGTCTTACTAGACTTATCCACATTAACTTCCATTTAACTACCAGCATCCACATCCTTGTTGTTATCATTAGACGGAGTACCAAAAGCATCCGCATCATCAATATTAAGGGCATCAAACTGATTAGATGTAGAAATCTTCGTGCCACTCGTACTAGGCACATCATAAGTCCTCTTCTTAGTGTCATCCACCTTCTTAGGTTCAGTTGGAGTCTTCTTGGGTTGATACTGAAACTGCTTACCCACAACTGGTTTAGTAAACCCTCTATT
>LBNU01038921.1:4539-25571 GCA_014162995.1 Artemisia annua
TATATATATATATATATTTATTAGGCGGCCCCCTTAATTAATTAAGGGAACCGGCCAGAATTAAAGGGACCGCCCCTTGAATTAAGGGGACCGCCCACGCTCCCAAATAGTATTTTTTTTTCCCCTATAAATACTGATTCATTTCACAGATTTTTCTCACCTTTTGCACCCTAAAACTTTCTGTTCTAGATCTCCATTTCTACTCTCTAAAATCCTTTGATCATATATACATAAATCTTTGTTTCAAAGTGATCCAAGCCTCAACTTTCAAGTGCAAGAGAAGAATACTTCTATCCACCAAGACAAGAAGTATTACAACTTGTTGTGACCTCCACATCCAAGTTGGTACAGCATCATCCATTATATATATTTCTTTGTGTAACTAGTTGTGAATATTTGGTAGAGGATAGATTAGCAAGGCGTGTAGATAGAGAGGTTGTGAAGTAGATAGTTGTGAAGATAGATAGGTGTGAAGAAGTAGTGTTGTGATCTAGTAGTGACTAGGTGTGAAGAAATCGTGTAGAAGGTGTGAATAAGGTGTGACGAAGTTGTGGTGTGAATATTGGTGTGTAAGGTTTTCTCCGCCATAAGGGAGCTTGTTGACATAGTGAAGAAAACTCTCGAGTTAGGTGCTCGGGGAGTGGAGTAGGGAAAGGAAGGTGTCCTTGTAGCCGAACCACTATAAATCTCTTGTCTCGCGGTTCGATCTTTCCATCTCTTACTTATTTCTTTACTTACATTATAATTGCTATAGTATTTATATATATAGTTGTTCATATTGTGCAAAACTTGAATTCACATAATATCGAATCTACATTTTTGAAAGTAAACCAAAACGTATAAACTAAGTTTTTCATAATAAATTAAAAAGACGTAAAACTATTCAACCCACCCCCCCCCCCTTCTAGTTTTCCACAATTGGTATCAAGAGCCACGTCAAACAAGATTTTTAAAATATATTGTATTTTAAAACTTGAAATCGATCTATGNATAACTCTATTTTTTTCTTACTTTTTATTTAAACAAACATATAAAATAAACTTATTAATCAATTATTTTCTCTCTCCTCATTTAATTCAAACCTATACTTAAATCCAATTTCTTTCAAACCTTTCCCAAATCCAAATCCAATTTCAATCCCACTTACAAACCAAACGGGCCAGACCTTTCCATTTGGGAATGAGATCAATGTAGTCATCTGCATATCATTCAAATCTTTCCATTTTAGTGAATAAAGAGATTGCATCTAGAAGAGAGATTGCATCTAGAAGTGATCTTGCATTTTTGGGACAAACTTAAATATGATCTCCTTAAAGGAATGTTTTAGGAACTATTTTTAGTAATAAATATTTTGCATGGATTTGATAAAGTACTAGATCTCATCCAAGTACATTCCATGCATAACAACCTTAGGAAAATTCCAAATCAAGTAAAATTGCATAATCAAAAAACGGATTTGCATTTCTTGCTCAGTGGGAAGTACGGCCCCCTGTAAGATTCCCTCTTTAGGGGGTCGTGGGTACCTTGATGCCTCATGTTTGCCTATAAAAGCAAACCTCCTGCAGACATTGTTCCTCACCCATTTCCATCATCTCTCTTGAATACATTCTCTCTTTGATCATTATCTTATTTGATATCCATTTAAGTGATTTATCAAATTAACCATCTTGTCTAGCAAAGGGAAGAACACTTGAAAGAACTCTCAAGTCACATGTGTTGTAGTCATTTAACTTGTTTATAATCTTGTTATATCACTATACCACACTATCATATTCCTAACTTTATAATCACCAGTATACTTCAAAATAGAGTGTTACGTTAGTGTTTTAGTCCTCAAAATGCAAAGAGATAGAGGTTGGTTCTACCTCGAGTAGGACTCGATGTCTAGCTTAGTATCGGTAAAGATTATAAGCGACGTTGTATGGTTTTCTCCGCAAAGAAGGGAACTTGTTGACATAGCAAAAGGATACTATCTCGGGGAGTGGAGTGGAGCGAGGAAGGACGCTTCGTTACCGAACCACTATAAATACTCTTTTCTTGGTTTGATATTTTCATTACTTATTGTTGTGCATTTATATTTACATATTGTTGTGTGGTTGTTATTATTCATTGCCATCGTTTGAATTTACATAAAGTTTTGAAACTATAAATTTTAAAATGGTAAAAACTATTCATCCCCCTTCTAGATTTCGACAATTGGCATCAAGAGCAAGGTTATCAAAGTTTTTAAAATAAATTGTATTTTAAAAAGCTTAAATAGATCTATGGCTTTAGAAACCTACAAAGAAAAACAATCTATGCAAAGGTTACCATTATTTGAAAGTGATGGTTTCATTTATTAGAACAATATATTTGAAACTTATGTGAAGTCAAAAGACATTGACCTATGGCATATCATGATCGGTGGTGACTTTTAACCCATTCCTGGAAACATTGCTACACAAAAAGATGAAATTATTCCTTATGAAGGTGATGAAATGAAGAAAGAGATGACTAAAAATAATGAGGCTAAAATGATGCTTTATAATGATTTGCTTAAAAAGGAATACGAAAGAATTTTTATGTGTAAAACGACAAAAGAAATTTGGAACACCCTAATTATCACTCATCAAAGTAATTCATAGGTAAAGGATAATAAAATTGATCTTCTAGTTCAACAATATGAAGAATTTTCTATCATAGAAGATGAAACAATTGATAGTGGTTATGATAGATTTAATACAATCATTACTACTTTAAAAGCACTTGATGAAAGTTATTGTAGCAAGAACTGTTGTAGGAAATATTTAGGGCTCTTCATCCTAAGTGGAGGGCAAAGGTGACGGTGATTAAAGAATCTAAGAACTTTCATCAGTTTCTTTAGACGAACTCATTGAGAATCTCAAAGTTCACGAATTGTTGATGGAAAAGGGTTCAGAAATCATCAAGAACAAAAGGGAGAAAGTGAAGTCCCTCGCACTTAATGCAAAACACACTAAGCAAGAATCAAGTAATGATGCAAGCTCATCCACCGTGTTGGACCATTTGTAACGTGTCATAACTTAAGAGCTTAGTTAAACAATGTTCCATGCAAACATATGGACGTGCATAAACGGTTACGATAAACAATAAGTAAAGCAGTTTAAAGCACGAGACACAAAGTTTAATTTTCAACGTTTAAAATTCTTATTTGAATGAATAAAAGAATTTGACAAGGTTTGCTTGCGAAATAGCAAACCTAGTTGAATGACAATGTGTAATGATCTCCTCTCAAACTTAAACACAAACCTAAGTTAGTGTTTAAGTACCAACTATTCTTATTCATTGAATGTTCAGCCGTCTAGTTAGGTTCGAGGAGTAATAAAGTGTTCTCTTAAATAATTTGTTGTCTTAATTACAAGAGATACTTTACTCCTTTACATGTAATCCCTTTATAGAAGGGAATTAGAGTTTAAAGGAGTTACAAATGTACACGTGTCTAGAATCCTATGGAGGGATAGGATGATACTAAACAGGTACAAAGTTAGGTTTTAATTTAGGGAACAGTTGAGTACATTCTTTGTACTTTTATACCAATTATGACATTTTGTCATTCCCAAGTAGATTTTACTTTATTTCTTTTTTATAAAGTATCTTTTCTCGCCTTCAAACCTTCTAGATGCTAAGAGTTCTTTTTCTCTGGATCTTTGCAAAGGAGATCAACATCGTCCAGCAAGGCATTGCCACCCTTGCTGAAATGGACTTTTTCTTCGGACTTTGGTCTTCAGTTACTGACCCGCATTAGTACGCTTGAAGACAAGACTTTGTTGTCTTCAAGGACTATGAAGAAGTTGGAGTTAAACTGTTTTCTTCAATTCAGCTTTGTGTTATGTGAGCTGAAGTTGTCTTCAGTTTCGTACTTGTGTGTGTTGAAGTTGTCTTCAGCTTTGAACTTGAGTAAGCTGAAATTGTCTTCAGCTTTTGTACTTAGGATATTTATGTTCAAATCCAGTTTAGAGAAAGTGGGCGTTGAACTGACCCAACAATTTCTACCTATTTGGATATACAAATAGTTTAAATTATCAGATGTAAGTGAGCAAACAACTTCTTCTTACTTACTGATAAAATTATAAGTAAAGCAATATTTAAGCAGACAAAATGTTCATTTGATTAACTGATGATCAAATGAAACCTACTTTATCTTTGTGCTTCAGTTCTTGGAAGATCCCTACTCTTCATTCCTTTTTCTTTTCCTTGTTAACTTGTTGAACTCATTGATTGGATCTTGGTCTTCCAAGGGTGTATCAGATTTTAGATCCAGAGAGACTCCTATGGCATGAACTTCATCTCTTTCCATTCACCCAAATTAAAGTCTGAAAGTTTGAATTCAGTAAACTCTTCAACAATAAAAGTTTATGGTTTTTATAAATAATTTATTTAATTTTTTCACATTTTCACTTTTTCATTTTCTGGGTTTTTCCTTTATATATAGTATAGATATAGATGAAGGGGAGGTTTTTTTCCATTTGATCTACTTCCGTAATATGAAACAAATAAATATTTAGTGTATTAATTAGTAGTATTGCATTTTTTAAGTTGGTTAATGGTTATATGCTGTATTTTTTTATTTTTTTTAATGGAATAAAAGTTCAATTTATTACATGAATAAAATAGAAACAGTATGATATGTAGATAATAAGACGTTTATGAAAAGAATCATTTTCCATGTTGTTATCATATTGATTAGTGCTTTTATCTGGATTTAATGGTAGTTGCAGATTATTGACATGAGTCAGTCTAATACACAGCCCAAGTGCCCAACCACTCACAATGGCCCAATAACTAAACCAACTCAGTGAAATTTAAAGCCCTTGGCCCATGCCCATGCCCAGATCACCCTAATATAGACCTGTCAAAATAATCAAATAACCATAATGGATGAGTTTCCTATTATGTTTCGGGTTCCGAGTTAGTGGTGTTCACAAATCGGGTAATATTCACGGAACCGACACCGAATCAAACCGTATTTGTTAAACTGGATCAAACCGAATTAAATATTCAGTTTTCGCTTTGGCAAGATGTAAACCAAAACAAACACAAAACCGATTCACGTAAATAATATACTCTTTCTATCTCAAAATTATTGTCCCCAGATAAAAAATACATAATTTAACAGAAGTAGGACAATTACACTCTTCAATCAGTCAAATATCATCACCACCAACTAATCTCTTTTTTTATTGGTTGACACAAAAATGGTACTATTATTTTGGAACATCTTACAAAGTAAAATTGAAATGGGAATTATAATTTTGGAACGGAAGGGAGTAAATATTTTATACATAAAAAAGATAGAACTCTCCCTGTAGTAAAATAACGTTTTTTTAATTTGATTTTTTTTTTCTTCTAAAAATCTATATAATAAATCATAATATTCGGTATTCGATTTGGTTTAGTCCAATTTGAATTTAATTCAGTTCGATTTTCGGTTTTACTCAAGAAAAAAATAACCAAACTAAAACAAATCGAAAAAGCCAGTAACGGAACCGATGGAGACCCTATTCCAAGTTGACTCAGTTGCAACATACAAAAGTGACTTTAAATTTTGTATTAAAAAAATCATCACAAGTAAAAGTTAAAAAAGACGTTTTGGCATGAAAAAACCGAGGATGAGGATTGAAGATTTGATGAAGCAACGGGATAAAAAAACCATTTTCCATCATTTCCATGCATGAGATGTACAGTTACCAACTTTCATGTGTGCTTAAAACAAGCAAACAATAGGCATTGTGCTTGCCTCACTTGAAACATGACATGTTATTCATCTAGGAATGCGTAAATCACGAAAAGTATGTATTTACGGACTTTTATGCATGAAGCACATATAATGTGAAACAGCATTTGGCAATGGAAAACCATGCATAGAAAAACAGCCACTCAAGAATCACAAGGGGTCATAGATAAAAAGCATTCACTGTCAAAATGGATATCACCAACCTATTTTCCTTTAATATCCTCCCCATTTTACCCCTACCCGACCTATCTTACATTTCATGTAAATAGTTCTACTATATTACAAAATCAAAAATTGTGGTGAAGTAGCTAAGACACCACAAAACCAAGTTTCTTGTACACTCAAGTTAGCAAAGAGCATATCAGCATTACGCAAATATCAATAAACATTGCAGAAGCCACCAATGCATCTTCCTCAGCCTTTTCTATAACTCAAACCCTCATGGAAATGTTCCATTTCAACAAATTAGTTGTGCCATATTCGATTCGGGGTGGTGCAAATAAATTTATCAAATCTCATCAACCCATCATCAAGAAACCACATAATCATATAGCTGTCTTGTGAAATTAGAATGAATATGGATCAAGAAAGCCGCACGGAATGTCTCAAGAGCTCTATACCCCACATCATATACTTGTGCTCATCACAAAATCGATTAGTAGGGAATAACATATGGCAAAGCACAAACATCAACAGATTCTATGTGCTTAGCTTCAGACCATACCTGGACCTGAGGATCCTCTGTTGGCGGTTTCTTGGAAGTGCGTCCCTCTTTGCTGTTAAATAACCATTCCTGGTTATCATCACCACACCATTGGTCCAGTTTTGGAACCGTGAGTATTCGGCTCAAGTATTTGGTATCAGGATGAGGTGGTTTCACTGGTGGTTCAACGGGTACTGGTGGCTTCTTTTTTGGTACAGGCATCGGTGGTGCTGCCACCTTGTTTATAACAGCAGGTGTTGGTGGTGGTGGTGGTGCCGCTGCCTTGTTAACAAGAGCCGGAGGTGGGGGCGGTGGTGTCGACACCTTGTTGAAATGAGGAGGAGGTGGTGGTGCTGTCGCCACCTTGTTAACAACAGCAGGTGGTGGCTTAGGTCGGGGCACAAGTGGTGATGTTGATGAACGGGGTGGAGTTTGGGTAACGGGATTCGGAATTGAAGGTGGTGGCTTGGGTGATGACAGTCGGGCGGCAATGTTATTGGGTTGTGGCTTGGTTGTAGGGACAGGTGGTGATTGGGCGGTAACATGGTTTGTAATTACAGGTGGTGACTTTATCAAGGAGGGTTTGGTGGGAAGGTGATTGAAAGGGGAGACTGACGGCTTTTTAGCAGGAACCAAATCTGGTTGGGAGACTATCATGCCATTAACTCTTTGACCCTTATTACCCACCTTAAAACTATTTGGTGACGCCCCTTGAGATGCCCCTTGCTTATCTAACAAACTTGAGCTCGGGCTTTGGGGGAAATTTATCCTCCTTCCATTTTCTGGGGAGAAATTAGAGATATGTCGGGCCATCTTGTTTGGCCTCGGTTCATTCTCTGTAACGTAATCCAATTAACAGCATTATCAACACACCAGAGCTCAATATTCGAACATGGTAAGGAACAAATTACAAGAATATGAATGTTGAAACACTACATGCCTTAAATCAGTTTACATTTATTGGCTATGCATAATCAGGCAAGGTGCAGAAAAGTTTTTTAAACTGAAAACCAATCATTATGTTTACTATCTAGTGTTTAGTATTAACATTACATCATACAAGTTTGGAAAGTCCATATGCCAGTCATATTTTGGCTTCACTGAATTACTGGTTTGAACATGATGATGAAATAATATATAACTAGTTTTATCAAAGTTACAAGTACGACATATATCGGAACTTTAGTAAAGTTCAAACCAGCTTCAAAGATGATATCACGTATCAGAATTAAATATAAATATATAATAGTATGGGAAGATAGAAATTCTAGGGTTTGCATCAGATAAAAAAAGTAGAGGCGGCAAGATAGGGGCTGGATGACGGACAGGTCAAATAGGGAATTGTTTTAACAACGAATTAACGGCGGCATTTTTGCCAATTTGAAAAGAATTTATTAGACATTTCATGTGTCATTTAAGATTATATAAATAAATTTGTTTTAAATGGAATCAGGAGGCTGCATCCAATTTAAATTATCATCTAATACTTCTATTTTACCCGTTCGTGATAAGCACACAACCCAGATCAACCCTTTCATTAGTAAATAGGCCAGAACTGTCGCCTCAAAAGATAATTGATCTTGGTAAAAAAAAAAGGTTAAGGAAAAGTTTAGAAGAAATAAGGAAAACTCACCATGAAAAACACCATTGGACTCCATATCCTTCCTTTTCTTATGGATTCCTTCACTACCAACGCCTTGAAAACTAGTTTCCAGAGAATGTGCAGTCAAACTATTAGGAGCGGTAATGGGATCACTCTTCTTGATATGTTTGTTCTTATCCCTCTCGGCTTTCTTCTGCTCGCTTTTTTCCTTTGATCTCTCCTCCTTTCTATCCTTTTTATCCTTTTTCACCTTCTCCGTATCTTTATCCTTCTCTTGTCTTTGTTTATCCCGATCTTTGTGCTTCCGTTTATCTCCCCGTTTATCATCATTTTCTTTTTCTTGTACTTTCTCTTTCTGCTCAATCCTTCTGTGATCCAAAAATGGTGGTGTTGATCCATTGATCTTATTCTGTATGGTCGGATTTCCGCAAACCATTGGATTTCCGCCAACCATCGGATTTCCGCCAACCATCGGATTTCCGCCAACGCCTACCACCCCATCCGTGAACAATTGCTGCCCACCCATCTTTTGAATCTCAACTTTGTTAACACTAAATTTTCTACCTTCACCAACAAACTGGTGGCTACCCATTCCCTTTTCCTCATCTCTAATCCTTCTATCCAATTCCTGCACAAACTTATTATTCTCAGGATCCCCGCCCCTACTCCTATTTCGGACCAACTCTCCATTTTGGCCAGTGAATTGCAACGGTGATCTCTTGTCACCGCCGTTATGGAACTGTAAAGATTGTTTTCTGTCACTTGAGGAACTGATTTTATCTTTATTTTGTTCATTGTTATGATGAAGCTTTTCTCCATTACACCCCTCAAACTGCCCATATATTTTCTTCTCATCCGGGGTATTGCTCTTACTCTTCTCTTTATCTTTGTTCTTGTCCCGATGTTTATCTTTTTTGTCTTTCTTCTCTTTATGCTTTCCTTCGCTTCTATCCTTATCTTTTTTCTCTTTACCATCCTTTTTCTCTTTATCTTTTTTATCCTTCTTATGCTTCTTCTCTTTGCGCTTTTCCTGAGATAAATATAGTCAGAAGATACTTTCATGTAAAATTATAAAAATACTATACCAAAAGAATCATCCGAAAGATAAGACCTAAAAATGGACGATGGGGATATATGTCTTTGCATTTTTCTAGAGATAAGTATAGTCGGAAGATACTTTCATGTTAAATACTTGACCAAAAGAATTATCCAAAAGATAAGACCTAAAACTGAACCATAGGGATATATGTCATGTTTTTTACTGTTTGTCTATCAAAAAGGAATATGGAGCGACAACCTCAAATTTAAATGTAACTGTGAAAAATATGATATCTAGAACATCCAAGTTTCTAACAAGTTAGATCTACACCAAAAGTAGAAAAAAAGTTTTCTACTGAAGCTATGACCATTGAGCCAAAAGTAGGAAAAAAACTCAAAAGGACAGAATAAGTAATGACAGAAACTTGTGTATGCGCACTTACAAAGAATTTATGAGCAGAATCTAATGTCACTATTGACGGACCAACTAAAATTCCAAGCAAAGCAACAGTAAAAGGTAATCACAATATGCCAAAAATATTTGGCCCCGTACAGCAGAAACACTGTCCCTTCAATAAGCAATTAAGAATACAACTGAAATACCAAAATGACCGGGTTACCTTATCCAGTCATTCATATTTGGGCCAAATAAAGAACATGCGATCATAGCATTATGCACAATTATAGAACTTATACAAGCATTCAATGTAAGCAATTGCCAGAAAACAGTGACATCGTCTTCCTAAACAGCATTAAATTATCCACGAATCAACTTTTTTTTAATACGTGACATGCCTAAATAACAAAAGTTTATATTTCCAGCATGTTCTCACTCCTTTGCAGTTTCCCTGTTTTTCACATTAACAGTTCAAGGCTCCACATTAATCCAATTTTCCACCTTGCTTCAAATGTTCTAACTTATGAACTTCATCAATAAGTGTACTAAATAATTTCAAGACAGAACACGAATGAAAAAACTGTTCTATAGAGTAGTCGGTTGAACTAGTGAAACAAAGGAAACACTTCACAATCTAACTTTACCATCATAATAAGATGATGATCCATACCCATTATGCTAAAAAGGAAAGAATGTAAAAAATACAATGATCAATACTGGATTATTAATTTCTTGTTTGATATAATGCGTATCTCAAATAAGCTATAAATAACAAGGCTGAATTAGTTAAGCACGGACATGATCCAAATAATCAACTAATATAAAAGCAATCGGCACTTTATTCAATTAAAAGTTCAATCTTATGATGTCTCGAATTAGATGCAATATTACTTAAGTGGACATTTGTAATAGGAACAGCATATGATTACATCAGTCATCATCCATCTGACTACAGTGGGTCTCAGTTTATACAGATGCTTTAATTAAAGAGCTGTCATAAATTTTATGAAAGGATATCAATAAATATGCAATCTTCATTTTTAGCATCCTACTACACACGAAGGGGATTTCTGCAAATTATCTGCTGTTCACATTAAAGGCGTGTCCATAGCATAAGTAGAAACCTGGAGTACGACTTTAAATGCCCTATAACTGATCCTTTCTCTAAGTGTGTCTGATAGGCGTTTTCCTCGCCAGGTCAAGTGGCAAAATTTTCCAGGCTTTCACATATCTCTTTGTTTGTTATTTAGTTGTCAGAGAATGACATATTCTTCCATTTCTAATCACATTACTCTAACAAAAATAAGCATCGCTAGAAAACAATCTACTTAATAACAAATTGATCTCTTAAAGCAAGTTCTCTGCAATAAGTGAGACATGTAGAGAAACTTTCTAAAACAGCATTTCCGTGTTTTATGCGGCCTTGTCATTATGCATATGACTTGTCTTCATCGAGAAGTAAAAATTAGCTTTCTTTGAAAGAAGATACCATCTAGAATCACTCATTAATTATCATTCAAAGAGATGGCGACAATAACACCTCCTACACATTTCACTCTAAAGTGCCATATAATGACATCATCATCAACTCCTACAAAAAGGGGTGACAAGCAATATGAACTCTTTCATTCACGTCTACAACAAAAAGTCAATATTCGTCTTTATATCAACCACAACTTTAATGTGTCATTTACACAAGTAAAAGACAATGCAAGTCTCGGTTTTTGTATTTTAGCAAGTCAAGTAAAATAAACACACTTTCCATGTGAGATCACCATACTAACATGGACAAAACCACGTTATAGTGCTACTTACGTTCTAGGTCATAGTTTCTATAAGTCCAACATGCACATATATTAATTACGAGTGAACAACACGCTCAACAAACCAAAACCAATTTCCACAAAAAAATGGCAAAAGGGCATTACTAAATGCGCCAATAACTTGGATTCTAGCAACTTTAACGAACCGACATTTTAACGCACGAATCTATGTCTATCTATTTACCAAAACCAATAACAAGCACGCAACATAACAAACCAAAACGACATAATCCAATTTACCTTCTTCAACAAGTCGGGTTCGTCTGCAATAGGTTTCTTTTCATATCCCGGTGGTGGAAATGGAAAGCACCGAGACATTGCACAAATTCCGCAAAACAACCACAATAACCAAAAGTATGGACAAGTAAACGGTTTTCAACTAATTTCAACTGTCCTGATATCCAAAGGAACCAGCAACTATTTTCCTCTCCATTCACCATGTACTTGCTCTCATTTCCAAATCCAATATTCCTTCTTCCGTTAAACCCCGCAGTTTCAAAACTGCAAAACCAAACTTGAGTTACCGTCAAAACTTACTATCCAATTATCGCAAAAACTTAAAAAGGCACAAAAGACGTACAATGTCGATAATTCAACTACCTTTTACTAATCCAAACGTTTTTTTATTTTATTTTTTTCCGATCACCTAACGAGTTCTCTACTTAAACTATCCAATACTGCGCAATAACTTAACCTAATCCAAACGGTTTTTTTTTTTTTATTTTCCGGTTTTCGGTTCCTAAACACGTAAACTAACCCAAACGGCTTTTTTCAGTTTTCGATCACTTAACGAGCTCTAAAATCCTACAAAATCCATCTCTGATCACACTGTCACTTCAATTTTCACATAACCAGTCAAAATCCCCAATCAGAAACCCTAATTCATCAAAAACCTAAAATGCAATCGATCCTACCAAAACAAAACCCTAATTTCGGAAACGAAACCCTAAATCTCAATTTTGAGCAACAAAATCCCAATCAAATTAGAGACAACTGTAATTGATGACAATTATAAGCATCAATCAATCAATCAATCAGTGATCGATTGAATTGCTGATGATGATGATGATGATTATACCTAATTTATTGAAGTGATGGTTGATTATATAGAGTTAATTAATTAATCGGTGTGTGTGTGAATCTGTGTGTGTGTNAACTGTAATTGATGACAATTATAAGCATCAATCAATCAATCAATCAGTGATCGATTGAATTGCTGATGATGATGATGATGATTATACCTAATTTATTGAAGTGATGGTTGATTATATAGAGTTAATTAATTAATCGGTGTGTGTGTGAATCTGTGTGTGTGTTTTTGTGTGTGTGAAGAGTGTGTGTTTTTGTGAAGGGGAATGATATTTTTTTGTTATTGTTATTGAAGGAGGAGGGGGGAGAGAAAAGAGGGGTGAAGGGGCGAAACTTGGTTGGAGATATGGGGCTCTGTATATATAGACATATTACACATAGACAGTTAGACACATGGGTGTGTTCCTCAAAAAAATATTCTTTTATAAAAATTTTGGTTAGTTATCGAAAATGTATCATACTTGTCACTTTTTGTTATTGTATGTACTGAACTTTTTTTTTACTTAGTGTGTTCTCGAGTTGAGTAAAAAGGAGGAAGTAAAGTGAAAGTGAGAAAGTTTGTGTTCTCCAGTTTTTTTTTTTACTTTACTTCCACTTTCATTCATTTTTTGACTCTAGAACACAGCGTTATTATGTGTACTGAACTTTCTTTTGATTATTATGTATATATAGACATACGCATAGTTCAGTGCACATAATAAGAAAAGAAAAGTTGGGTACAAATAATAATAAAAAATGACAATTATGATACATTTTTAAATAATTAACCCTAAAAACTTTTGATTATATATTTGTTGTTGTAATTATAATGTGTAAAATAGTTTTTAAATGTTTAATGTTTTTAAATGATACTTCATGAAGCGTTGAAAAATAGGCATTTCGAAAAATAGACAAAGCTCATTGTTGTTTGTAAATATTATTTTGTTTCGTAAGACTTTTATTGTATTCTTAAGTATTATTGTACTTAAAGGAAAAAAAATAAAAAATAAGTTCTCCGACATCAGGTTAATGAGTTAAAGAAAATAAAAATGGTTGAAAAAAAAAAGTGATTTAGTTTATTTTAAAATACAGTATTTCCTTTCAAATTAAGCTAAAAATATTTACTTCTGATTTATTTACTTTACCTTATTCAACAAATTTGAGAACTCAACAATAAAGAGAGGAAGTTTTATTGTTATTTCAGGGTTGTATTGACTCTTACATAAATCTTTTCACGTGTGTAATTCATTGACTTGAAAGAATAAAATGGCCCAATTCTTACATGTTTGTAACAATGTATAAACCATAATATTTGTTGTATTCATTCTCGTTTTTGCGCACATTCATTTGTCATATATAAGATCTTTCTCAAAACAATGTTTCTATTATTGACAATACTTTCAGGCAATAATATGATTGTTTACACCCATCTCTTTACATCTTGTTCAGAAAAGATTTGTGTTGTTGTTGTTGTATTCATTTTAGGTATGTGTTACATGGGTACGATTTACGCCTATATAAGATGGTTTAACTTGGATTAAGTAAAATAATTAAATAATTACGACTCTAAATAAAACTTATGGTATAAGTTAAAATTTAATAAGATGATCGTAAAATTATACTCAAATTGGATTGAGGATTGTAGAAATGTGTCAAGTCTTAAATGTTTAGCATTGTGGTTTTGTAATGTAAAACATGAATATTCTTTGTTTAATTAATGAATTATGTAGAAATATAAGATTCACTAGGCTAATTGATTCGTGCGATGCACTCGATTGTATATAAGTTGTAATTAAAAGGCTTGGAGGGTTGATGTGTTACCGGAAAATTCGATTAGGTATATTATGTAAGTTTCCTTATTGAAGTTGTAAAAAAGTTTTTTAAGTCTTTAAAAATTTACATTCGTCCTTTGAAACTCAATTTTATATCGTTAGTACTTAAATGAACTCAACCTTTTGAAGTTACAAAATTATTAAAATATTTAATAGTTATATTTTTCACATGAACCTTCATTTTAATTTTTTGTCATGTTTTTTAATAGTCATAAATAAATGTGGATCTTAAGTAGTCATATATATGTATATATATATTCCTTAGAACCAACTTTATTATTATATTATATAATTATTTTAAGCTTTTATACAATGGCTGGTGCCAAAAAGGTACAGGGGTCAGAGTGTTCCCGCCAATCTACACGTTTTTGTGAATATATATAATGATCATTAATATTTACATTTATCGCATGAAAGTCAATTTAAATATATTATACAATAGACTCTTCTATTTAATTTGAAAAAAATATATTACAATCATTAATACCTTGTATTTATGACATGAAACTCAACTTTTATATAAATCACGTTATATACTGTTTATAATAAAAGTTTAATCTTAAGTAGGCATATTTATTGCTTCAAAATAAACTATATTATTTGATATTATATAATTATCTCAAACTTTATTATTATATTATATAATTATCTATGTACTTGTTTAATAAAAAAATCTATTATGATTATTAGTACTTACATTCATGACATGAAATTGAATTTATACATATTAAAATATAAAGTATTTATTTTATTTATAAAAAAATTGTAATCATTTACTTTGTACTTGTGACAGGAAACTCAATTTTCATGTATATTATTTTATATAAAATTTATTTAAAAAATATATAATCATTAATTTATAATACAATAACTAATACTTACACTACATTTATTATACAATTATATAATACGTATTTATAAAAATGTATTTTGTAATCACTATTTATTAATAATAAATACTATACATTTATTGCATGTTTTCTGTCGTTTTTGGCTCTCTTTTGCTTTACTCTATTACCCGCACACCTGCACTTGCCGGAGGTCTCATTGGAAGCAGTCTCTCTACTCCGGGTGTATCCTGGGGTAGGAGTAGGATCTGTCTACGTTCTACCTCCCCCAAACCCTGCTCTGGCGGGATTTGGTTTGTTGTTGTTGTTGTTGCATGTAACTAAAATTTAATTATGTTATATAATTGTTTTTATATTATTTGTGACCAATATTTTAAACTATAATATTTAGCATTTATTATAATCTATAATATTTTGCATTTATGACATAAAACTCAATTTTGATTTAGATAATAATATCATGTAATATACTAATTTTAATTCTATTCGTACATAATATTATGATCATTCATACTTTGCATTTATGACATTTTGTAATCATTATTTTCTTAATCATAAATATTCACATTCATTGCATGAAACTCAAATTTAATCACATAATAATTGTTTTTATTTTTATTTAAAAAAAAATTATAATCAATAATATTTTACACATTTATATAATGTTTATAATAAAAGTTTAATCTTAAATAGGAATATTTATTGCTTCAAAATAAACTATAATATTTGATATTATATAATTATCTCAAACTTTAATACTATATTATATAATTATCTATGCATTTGTATAAAAAATCTATTATGATCATTAGTACTTACAATCTTACATGCATGACATGAAACTGAATTTATACATATTAAAATATAAAGTTTTTATTTTATTTATAAAAAAATATAATCATTAATACTTTGTGTTTATGGCATGAAACTCAATTTTCATATAACTTATTTTATATAAAATTTATTTAGAAAATATATAATATAGTCATTATATTATAATCATTAATACTCACACTACATTTTAATTATTATACAGTTGTATAATACGTATTTATATTTATTTTGTAATAATTATTTATTAATCATAAATGCTTTACATTTATTGCATGAAACTCAAATTTAATTATGTTATATGATTTTTTTTTAATTTCATTTGTAAACAAAATTATAATATATAATATCTTGTATTTATGACATGAAACTCAATTTTTATTTAGATAATAATATCATATTATATATTAGTTTTAATTTTATTCGTAAATAATATTATGATCATTCATACTCTACATTTATGAAATGTTGTAATCATTATTTCTTAATTATAAATACTTTACATTTATTGCATGAAACTCAAATTTAATCACATTATATAATTGTTTTTATTTTTATTTTTAAAAATGTTATAATATATAATACTTTGCATTTATGATATGAAACTCAATTCGTATTTATATTTATTTTGTAATAATTATTTATTAATCATAAATGCTTTACATTTATTGCATGAAACTCAAATTTAATTGTGTTATATGATTTTTTTTTAATTTCATTTGTAAACAAAATTATAATATATAATATCTTGTATTTATGACATGAAACTCAATTTTTATTTAGATAATAATATCATATTATATATTAGTTTTAATTTTATTCGTAAATAATATTATGATCATTCATACTCTACATTTATGAAATGTTGTAATCATTATTTCTTAATTATAAATACTTTACATTTATTGCATGAAACTCAAATTTAATCACATTATATAATTGTTTTTATTTTTATTTTTAAAAATGTTATAATATATAATACTTTGCATTTATGATATGAAACTCAATTTTTATCTATATATCATATTACATAATATTTTTAATTTTATCTGTAAAAATTATTATGATCATTAATACTTTTCATTTATGACATGAAACTCAATTTTATATAGATATATTTATCTAGACATCACAATTTTAATTTTATTCGTAAAAAGTAATATGATCATTAATATTTTGCTTTTATGACATGAAACTCAATTTTCGTAAAAAAAAACACTATGATCATTATTCATATCTTGCATTTTATGACATGAAACTCAATTTTTATGTAGATATAGATAAGTAGATATCTGCTTTACGATAACACAATCTAAGACATCTTATAAAATGTTTACAACTAAACGAGTTTAGGTGAAAGGTGAAACTAGTACTAGTTTGAATTGACCTCGTTGGTTATGGCCAACAGTTGCAAACTCATGTCATAACCAACAATTGCAAACTCGTGTCACTTAAACACATGTTGTCCTTGTTCAAATTTAGACATGACCTCGATTCATACCTAGAAGTTAACTTTTATAGTAATTTTGAATTGAGCAAATATTTTTAAAAAGTGTCATACTTGACACCATTTGTTTTTATGGGTAGCGACAATTTTTTTGCCTATAAGGGTGATTTTCTTTCAAATTCGGCCGTTTTGAAGTATTTTCTGAAGTGCAAAAATGTCACAAATTACCTTAAAGAAGGACAAATTTGAAAGAAGAGTACCCCTATAAGCAAAAAAAATTTGTTCGCTACCCAAGAAAATAAATGGTGTCAAATATGTTACATTTTTAACATATTTGCTCTTTTGAATTCTCTAAAGTCGAAAGTAATAAACTAAAAGATACATTTATGTTTAACTAGAAACAAGATGGAAGGATATGCCATAACTTTTTAAAGCTCAAACTTAATCATGTGAAACGGGTAGTTACATACAATTATTTCAAAAAAAAACAAGGTGTTGTTTAGAACCATCTTTCTTTGATAATTAAATATTTTTATTTTTCCTTTTTACTACTAGCAAACAAGTAGACATATGTTAACCACTTAAGGGTAGCCTAGTGGTAAAAGTGCTTGTGACTATCACTCTAAAATGTGTGAGGCTCAAGTTCAATTCCTGCTAGGTGCAAACAACCTTAAGTGGCCACGCCAACCTCCTGAAAAGGGAGGGCTTCACCTGGTTTGAGTCTGTGTGGCGATGGGTTCAAACCCCATGGATTAGTCGGCCAATAGACCGGAAACCATGGTTATCAAAAAAAAATAATAATAAACTAAAAAAAATTAGACATATGTTAAGGGAAGTTACAAAATCTTTTTAAATTATAAGTATTAGATCGTAGAATAACAATGTACTTTTTTCAAATGTACGATATGGTACCTGAACTTTAAAAAAGTTGTAAAAATGTAAAGAACTTTTATAAGTTTTTCAATTTGGTATGTGATGATGACGTGTCACGTGTCAGACTTTCAGGTATGACACGTCATCATCGCGTACCAAATTGGAACACTTATGAAAGTTCGTTACATTTATACAACTTTTTTAAAGTCCATGTGCAAAATAAGTAGTACATTTAAAAAAATACATTATTATTCTTCGACTTAATCCTTGAATTATATTACACAGAGCTTTATAAGCCCATACATTACGTTTCCGTGTTTTATTTTTGAAAGAAGATAAATGAAAACTTATATGTCAGATCTTAGGGTGTTTGCAAACCATCACTATTCACTCATTAAAAATCCAATCACTCACTCCCAACCAATCCCCTTATGCCACATCATTCACCCACTTTTTCCATCACTCACTCATATTTTTGTTGGCATCCGATCACTAACTACATCCCTTCACTCACTTCATTTTTTTTTTTAATTTCATTAAAATTCTAAAAAAAAAAAAAAAAAAAAAAAAAAAAAAAAAAAAAAAAAAAAACGCATTACATAATATTACTAAAAAACATAAAATAACATTCCATAATACTAAAATGCTAAATTTCATAATACTAAAAACTAAATTTCATCGTCCACCCTGATGTATGGTAAGTGTTGAGCGTGAATATGCTCCATAAGATCAAATCGAAGACGAAAATGTGTTTCCTCATGTCGTATCTCGGCTAATGTGACAACCCGCAAAATTTCTCCCTGGTTCTATTCGGAGAAAAGATCGATTATTTTGAGTACGGATGATTTTTGGAGAAAAGAAGAGTATTTATATTCATTTTTATCGGAAATAATATTCTGAGCGCGTTGGTGTTATTTTTATATCGTGAATCTATCATTTACTTGTCGAATTGAGCCCCGAGCCTTACTCGTAAAAGATTTGATAAATTACTGTTTTGGTCCTTGCTAAAAGTTACAACCATTTATCCTAAACTTTGAGATAAGTACCAGTTGGCCCCTGTGATTTACCAACTTTACCTACATGCTATATAAGCTTCTTAAAATCATTTCTAGGGTTGGAAATCATTTCCTCTTCTCTCTCCCTAGAACCAGCCGCCACCCCTTTACCCTCTCTATTATATTTCCGACGACAAAAACCGGCGGAACACCTCCACCGCCGCGAGTATAACCTCACCTCCATCATCACCTTGTCCACGACGACCTCCCCATCATTTCCTGGTGCTCCACGCGCTCAATAACTCCACGAAACACCTCCCTTGCTCGTGTTTCAGTCACAAATCTCCACTCCAACGTAACCCCTTTTTGTCCTCTGGTTCACCGAAGGTCTCAAGAAGAAAACCCACCACGTTAGTGGCCGAGTACGCCACGGTGGGATTACCACTTGTGAGATTCGAGGGTTTTGGTTGTTATTTGGCTTGGTTTCGTTGTGGTTCGAGTCGTACTCGAAGAAGACGCCACTGCCGCCCACCCCTCCTTTCTCTCTTGTCTCGTTTGGGTAAGCCGTGAGCCACAAGTTCAGTTTTGTTATCCTTGGATTTTGTTAACCGAGTATATATATACATAAGTGTTAAGTTTTCGTGGATTTGGATTGATAAAAACGAGCTAACAAGTTTTGTGATTTTGTAAATGGATTAAACTTCATATTTAAAACAAGGTTTGGAAAATAAAGTGTGTGGTAAGAATGTGGTAAATAGAGTGTTTGTATGCCCAGTTATGGTAAATGGTTTTGCTTATCTTAAAATCTTGTTGGGCTGTTTTGTTGTTGTAACGTATTAGTGTGTTTAACTTTCGGTAAGAATGAGAAACCCATGGATGAGTCTCGAGTGGGTATGTTGCGTGATACTTGGTATTGGTGTAAGTCAAAACCACAAAGGGTCGTTTGTTTGGCCATGTCATTTTAATTCGAGACACCCACGTAGGGTGCTGTTTGCTCGGCTCAGCCAAAGGGACACCAAGAGGTGTCGAATGGTGGTAACTTTTATAAAGTGTAAATGTGAGTAAAACTGCTTTTGTGTGATTACTTGTGATTTAGTCGCGTAGGGTGCGTTTGAATGAGAAACTGGACCGAAGCCAGGGTACTGGTGTGTGTTTGATTTAGTAAACGGGCTCATAAGCCCACAAAACTTTCTAAAGGGGTATGTCTTGGAATAAAATTTGATTAAGCCCATACAATAAAGTTTGGTTCAAAATCTGGTAACTAAAGTTGGCATATGAATTGGGACTAGATAAGTGCTATCCGGCATTACTAGTACTTAATGAATTAAACGTTTTGATTATGACTTGAACGACGTTGGACATAATATATATACTTGGATCGTGAGTATAACTATCGGAGTATAATGGATTGATTTCTTTTGGACAATTATTGGACTTATATTCGCTAATCGTTGGACATTGGACGTTTTGGACTTATTGACTTGAAACGAATACAATATATTAGACTCACAAAGAATTTAATATATTTGATTCGCAACGAATACACAATAAGTAAATAACGTCTGATAATCAACGAATATACTTTATAGTTTCTAATAAATTGTCGGGAAATATTGTTTTGGAGAATTGAGTTATTTAAAGTCTTTCGACTTGGGAAGGTTATATAAATGGACGCGTCATGCCGAAATTTATACAACATTCTAAACTACACTTTTATTTCTAATCTTTTATAAGATTATTCTTATAAAACCCGACAAAGAATTTAAAATGTATAGTTTTATTAAATCCTTAAAACTCTTTCATATTAGAGTTATTAACTTGT
>LBNU01038921.1:28391-80074 GCA_014162995.1 Artemisia annua
TTTTTTTTTTTTTTTTTTTTTTTTTTTTTTTTTTTTTTTTTTTTTTTTTTTTTTTTTTTTTTTTTTTTTTTTTTTTTTTTTTTTTTTTTATTCTATATGATGTTCAATGTGCAATATATATACTCCCAAAAAAAATCCACCCGTTATTCCCTTTCCAACGTTCAAAAAAACCACAACGGTCGAAAATTTCAAAGCCTTCCCGTGCGTGAAACTTTCCCGTGTGAGAAGGATCCCGTGCGGTACCGCATGGCTGGCGGCGGTGTTCCCGCACGGGATGGATCCCGTTTCGTGCCTTCTGGCGTCCACTGCCAACACCCTTATGATAAAGCAAAATTATACCAAATTGCTTGAAATAGAAGTTAACATGCATTACAGCCACCACACAGACATGCATGCGCGCGAGCACACACGTATTAGAAGACTTTTGCCAATAATATCAAACAAACTACCGTACCCATAATATTTATGAGCTGAACTAAATATAGATTCATGTCAATAAGTGGTTAGGACCGATTAAATTAGTTAGCATACATTATACATAGACTATAACGACTTTAAGAGCATGCAAACAGTAACTAGAAAATGAAACATTCTTGTCATAAATCAGCAAGTCACCACTTGAACAAGCTAGTTGTCCACCATGTGACCAAATAAATGTGTGTCAAAAACATGAACACCATTTGGGGTTCATTGCAAAAGCTATCAAGCATGTCAACTTGAGTATATTTGGCATGTAGCTTGTAAAAAGGCTTAAAATCACTAGCATACGGATTTATTTTCTCTCGCCAAAATATTTGCCCAAATTTCTATATCCAAATATGAATGTTACTTTTAGAAACGTTTGGAAAACGGAAAACCCTGACCCCATGTATATTTTTCGAGGGTTGACTGACATTTTTGTAAGATCTAACGGTTTAACTTCAGGCAATGATCATATGTTCTAGTACCTTTTAGTCAGTAATTAATTGAGATTGAACTCATGATTTATTTTCTATCAATTGTATTTCAAGACAAATAGATAGTATTTCACGACTGTGATTTATAGTTAAAATGACACTAAGCGAATCAAAAAAGTTGCGGTTTACAAACTTTAAGTTTAAACTTATTTATCGTTAAAATGACAATAAGCGAATCAAAAAAGTTTGCGGGTTACAAACTTTAAATTTAAACTTTCTTAGAGTGAAATCTTAAAACTTTTACCATTAACCTATATCCAGTTTCACAAATGAAAAACACTACAAGTATAGGAATAATCAATTCTTTTACCTATTGATACATCAAATTTTATATGTTCCATACGTTCTACAATAATAGCTAACATGTATTTACTTTTTGATTACGTATAACACATTTGTTTCCAATGTTTGAAAAAAAAAAATAAATAAATAAAATAATAATAATAATAATAAAAAAAAATCTACAAGACCGATTAATCGTCACATGGGCACTAATCGGCCACCAACATTTTAAATTTATGCAAATCGATATCAATCAACGGCGGTTAACGATGGTCAAACTTATTAGAAACCTGCAAATTTTGCCGGCAATATGATAAACACGCCGAAAACTTGTTTTAATCACTTATATTCGTTATTTATATCTATTACTAGTTGTTTTAATCAGGAATACCCAAAACTCGTCAGAAATGCCAAAACATCCTAGAAATGCCAATTCGATTAATTATCGATTAATCTACGAAAAAATCGACCAACCGACCAACGATCCGTGAGTTTTACAACATTAAACTTTTTTATTAGGTAAAGAGTAAACTATTTTTTTTTCACCAAAGTACAACAAATAATGAAGATAGTGTAACACACGCGTTAGATTAAAGCGTGGTGGAAGGAAGCAAAAAATAAATAAAAGGAGTTCAACACCAAGAAGTCATTTGCATGTGGGAAGATGGTTACACAAGTATCTCTAGTCCACGTGTCATCTCCCGCATGGCCGCATATAATCTATCCGTACACGTGTCACTTGTATTCTTCCTCTTTTATTCTTTGTTACTAAAAACTTCACTTTCACAAATTCGTTTAGAAGTCGACAAAGCTTCGTAAATACGTACCGGACTGACCGATAAAACCGACCGGACCTGACCGAAATCGGACCGACCACATTCGTTCCGGTCTTGGTCCAGTTCGGTCCGGTCCGATCCGGCTTAAAAACCGGATATTTAGCCTATTTGGACCGAGACTGGACCGACTACATTTGGTCCCGTCTCGGTCTAGGTTTTTTGCCGGATTCGGCCTCAGTCCGATCCGGTTTTTCTCGGTCCGGTCCGGTTTTCACCCGATGAGCAACCTTATCTTTTATATAATAAAGGAATTACATCATTTCAGACTTTTTGTGTCAAAACAATCATATGGGGAAAAAATGGACCAATAGGAAAGCTCGATTATGACACATAGGCGAAATCGAGCAATATGATTGGCTAATAAAAAGTCAAAATTTAATTAATTTTGGTCAAACTTTAATAAATTTGGCGGAGAATTTGATTGAGGAAAAAAACACATAAAAATATAGGTGTCAAATTTATGAAAATAAAAATTTAAAAAAGAGGAGGTAATAAAACATTAGTGGTTGAATTTTAAATATATTATATGGAGTTAAGTGTATAATTATAAATCTCCATGTTTTTTATAATTTTAGATAATAAATAAATAACCCCTTACACTTTATACCCTCTACACTTTATAATATGAACATTATTTACAATTACATGAGCATTACTATTGGTTTGAGACTTTCACCCATTAAACTTACAAAATTTTATAAATACTTTTAAATAAATATTAGTTTTAAACTTTCATCTATTAAAATATCTTTTTACTATGTACGTTAAATATAAATAAGAACTCATGTTATCCTAATTAAAAGTTTAATCTATACGTACACGGGTTTGAATATTAAATACAGTTAAATTATTATTAACGGTAATATAAATATCAAATAGTAAGTACGAGTTACTGTGATATGAAAATAAATATACGCGATTGTACTTATAACGACTCATGTAATTATTATTTAAAGTTTATATACGAATATCCAAAAAAACATTTTTAAACAACTTTACGGAGTATATTTTAACTTCATCAACGCTCATTATGTGCTACTTAACTCGCACATTTTGTACAACATGATATCAATAGTTAAAATTAAACAACAACATCAACCTCAACATTAACATCTATGTCAGCTAAACAAAGTTAAACTTTCATCCAATAAAATTTTTACAAAATGCATACTTATTAGTTGTACTTATATCACAATTTTCATGGTAAATTCTTATATGTCCATATAATAAACAAACATTTTAAAATAAATTTGATTTATGTGTAAACCCATGTGATCAAAGAACCGTTGACTCAATAACATTATAAGGAGACACGCTCAAGAATCCAATACAAGGTTGATGTCACGGTTATATTTACAATTTCTGCTAACCATATTTCTTACTTTTGCACATGTTGATGCTCTAACTCTTTAAAATATACATAAGATTTTCTGTTTTTAAACGATAATACGATATAATTAAATTTTTCTGGAAAAACCCCGTGCGTGCACGAGTATTATAACTTGTTTATTACTAACACAAATAGAGTAAAAAACTATAATTATTACTATTCTTTTTTTTAATAATATTTAACAGAATAATAGTTTATCTTACTATTTTATAATAGAGGAAGGCTTACTTAATATAGAAACTCTTAAAATTCAGCAATCTAAGTTATAAAGCTAACAGTACAAGTAACTAAAACACATTTTCTAATATTTACAAGTTCTTAAGCTCAAAGTAAAACTAACTAAAATAGAAATATTAACATTAAATGCAATAAATAAATCATTATGCCCATTAAATACAATTAATAAACTGGTCAATAAATACATTAATGCAGTTATTAAAACACCATTTACATAAGAAATACAAATATCAAACATATTGTACAACCAACTTAAACGCAATTCCTGCAATTAATGTCACTAATACAAATAATAAAGCACATTATACAAATATTTAAGCCCGAACGAGTAACGGGCCAAATGGGCTCGAGCCCGAACGGGCATGGGCCAAACGGGATCGAGTCCGAACGGTCACGAGCTAAACGAGATTCTTGATATCCGTAAATTTATTGTCAAAAAGAACATAATAAACTAAAATACATGATTCACTGAAAAATTTTATTTCAGGGTACCAGCCGCCGCAACGCGCGGGTACCCTGCTAGTTATTAATTCATTAACTAATGTATGTTTTAAAGTTCGTAATAATTCATGTAAGGTTAATATAGTTAACGATTAAACTTTTGTTTTTATTTTTAGCAGTGGATAATTAACTAAAAGTGCTATATTTTTCCAAGTTGTTTTCAACATTAAAACTTTATAAAGGAATCGTACATAAAACTACTAGGTTTAAATATTGACAATCTGAAAAAGGATTTCGGAGGTGACCGTGAATTAGATTAAAAGTTTTATTGCAAAAATCGTGAATCGGTAGTCGGGCGGTCGACCCCCCTGTAGCTTGTAATCGGTCTAGGCGGGATTAATCGGTGATTAATCGGATTGGCATTTTCGACAAGTTTTCTGTATTTCCGGCAAGTTTTAGATATTTCCGGCAAATTTTAGGTATTACTGGCAAGATTTTTCTTAAAAAAACATCTTGAAATAGATATAAACAACAAGTATAACTTATTAAACAATTTTACGGCGAGTTATGGGAATTTCTAGCAAGATTTGAAGGTTTCGGACAAGCTTAACCACCGTTGACCGTCATTAATCGTCATTGACCATGGTTGACCAAGTTATTTGACCGATTTACACAAATCGGCAAGGTTGGTGACCTTGTAGCACCTAATCGACGATTAATCGGCCTTGTAGGCCTTGTTTTGCAACATTGATTAAAACAATTTATTATTATGTTAAATACAATAATTTTATATAAAATTCACCTGGTCTCAAATTTTTGTGTTCTTTAAATTTAACGGAATGCACCTAATAAATTTAGTCCTGAGTCCATCATTCGATTTAGAATGAAAAAGCCACAAAACGGTTCAAAGTTTTGCAATTTATAATGTCACACAAGGGTGAAGCACAAACTCGCTAGACAGACATGTGAAATAAAAGTTTTCTACATGTAAACCTTTATACGGACTTATGTATGAACTAAACACGTCATTAGTGTCCGTTAAAATTTTCAATGTTACATTTATACGGACTTATGTGTTTACATGTAAACCTGTGATTTGAGCCAGACTTGTAAGCTCTCATAGTTTCTCATATAGTCATATATATAACCCATTAACCAAAGTTCAGGAGTTTTAAATCAGGCCCATTTGTTGCCCTCCAGGAGTCCAAGTCTTGACTGACCAACCACAGATAACTTGTACAAATAATTTAGGTTATGATAAAAACAAGATTTCATGGATAGTTAAAATTTTTAGTTGAATCGTCCTTGTTGGTCATTTAATATAAAAAGTATACTAGAATGAGTATCAAATTAAGAAATCTGTTAATACGGTACGCACTTTAAAAAACGAAAAGTACATGCACTTTATATTAAAAAAAAGAAAGAAAAAAAAAAATCTACAGTATTAACGATGCTCAAAAGATATGAACATGCATACCCTCCGCTTCAAGTATCAACATAAAGCGGTAACAACAAATGGTTTTCATTTGTTTTACATTCAACTAGTTTAAACTTCTTATCGTCAACAAACGTAAATTCCCATATTTCCTTTTCAGTACATATAAACCTTAATGAAAGTTCTACCAATGACAAATATCAATTTTTCAGACTTTTCTACTAATTACTTTTTCAAGAAAATTAAAGTGAAAATTGTTGATTAAAATAATACAAAGAGTATACAAGGTTTGATTTCAGCAGGTCCTGTAAGCAAAAGCTACAAGGACTCACAGATGATTAACAATATGTCGCATACTCGCATCTGCTTCATAAATCAGCCACCAAGTGCTTGTAAAAAAATATGTTATTTATCAGCAAACTAATGAGGGTGCATTGGACACCACTTCAACCGCCTCATTTGTACTAGTATCGGGATCTGGTAGACGGTTGAGAACCTAATCAAGTTGGAGGTTAATTTGTGTTACGTGTCTTATGTGCTAGATATGTGAAGAAATGAATCGTCTTATTTACTACAGGGACCCAAATTTACCATTTTACGCAATGTACATTTTTATGTAGAATAGGAAATACTTTCGATTACGTCCATTTCAAGCAATGTACTTTCATCAATTTATGCAAAATAAATTGCTTACTTTGAATTTCATAACTTAAAATGCATTTTTCCTAAAAAAATAACAGAAAAGTGCATTGCATATTAGGTAGTTATTTATGAAATTCAACTAAAACGGACAAAAAACGTTTTGATGGAGATTTGCATAAATCTAATATTTACCCAATCCAATCTACCCATTTTGTCACCTATGCCAATAACTATCGTTATACTATGATACAAATGACTGAAAAAGATGTGTTGATATGAATAGGGAATAAAAGTTGACTCTCATTTGCTTACCTCGAACAGGTACCAAGAAACAAATGCATCTGTTGCTGCATACTTCAGCTGGTCCGATGACAAAGGATTAGCCTCCCAATTTCCTAACCTAATCTTGTTGGGTTTTAGAACCTGCAAAATCGCATGAAAGTTACACAGGCGTCAACTCTTGCCTTGATAAAATGTATGATTTGCAGCTAATTTTTCATCTACTATAGTAATATATCATATTATAGCAATTAGCAACAGAAAAAAGCATCTTGTGATACAAATCATTTTTTACGATAACTTGACATTCAATGGTTCACATTTCCATAGATTGTCTAAAATCGGTCATACTTGCAAAACACCATCTATTTGGCTTTATTTTTTTTGTAGGAATCATCGATTTAATAGGAAAAAGAAGATGAAACAAAAATCCAAACAACAAAGGGAGTTTGTATAAGATATTAAACATTATGCACATCGTGCGTCAACCCAAGACACTGCTCTTATTATCTCAAGTTCATACAATGTCAGGTTAACAGAACACTTTTCTTTATGAGCATAATATGTCCGTTTCCAAAAAAAATAATATATCAGTTTCCAAGCATATGTAAGCATTAAGAATTTGTAAATGGTAAGATAACCTGTTTGCATGTAAGCTTCTCAGTTAATGATGACAGACCCCACATCTTGGGCTGTCCGCCAAGCTTTTGATTGGCTAAACTTGAGAGATCTTCTAAAGCATCTACAGACACGTTATGGTCTTTAAAGACCTTACGAGCATCACCTGCAATGCCAACTCCCACCTGTTGAAGTGATAAGAGGTGCATTAACATCTTGCAAGATGCAACATAATAGTAGAAGTAATGATTTTAATCAGTTTACTTATTATGGTCAAATCAAATAAAGCGCCATCTCTACAGGTGAAAACTTTGAAAGAAAGTGCAAATACATCGAATGGGTTCAAGTGTTAAGGGTGTGCATAAACATCCTATTCTATATTTAATAAACTGTCTTATTATTTTGAGATAATTTTTATTAAGAAATACTTTGGGTCAACGTAACCTGCACATTTAACCACCTACATACTAATGGGAACATAAACTGGATTAATGACTACTGCATTCACTGACCTTTAAATATCTTCGATCCCCGAGAAGAGACTTCAAATTTTCGGGGAATCCAGAATGAAGAATATGCATTACATGGCAACGAGCAGTATCTACACATAATTGTAGAACCGATGCCTTTGATTGTTTAACACCTGCATGTTCAGAGCTGTTAGTAAAATGGATAGTTTTCGCCATCATAGATTCAATAACAAATTCTACTGCTGTACTTGCTGTCTGTTACAAAAAAACTAAAAATCCATTTTGACCTTAGAAATGGAAGGGTTCGTTTAATGAATTGTTAATTGATAACAATTCACCATGTTTTACAAGAACATAATAGCTGCATTAAACTTAAAAAACCACTATAATTTGACGAAAAGGTAAATCAATTTATGCTAACATAAACACGAGTAACACCAACAATGAGAGCTCCATTTTTTGGTATTATTTCTTTAAAAAACTAGTGTGTAACCAGATAATCTCTATGGACGCAGTCCGTATAAAACAAAGGATTTTATGCATGCAAATACTAAAGGAAAGAATACACGTTCTGAATATAAGAAAATTTTCAGTTGCGATGGAAACCTTTTCTGAATGACGGTTTCCACTCGATGTCAAAACCAATAGCAGCAGAACCCCCGTCTTTAGTCTTAGTTTCAACAAAAGTTAACAACTCGTCAGCAGCTTTCTCCACCTCTGATAATGTTCTGCTGTACACAATATGACCTTTAAAAGTCATTGCAGGAATTCTCACTTTATTCATATCTGAGACAGAAAACACAAATAAGACAATTATAAGCTTTTTTGTAAGTTTGTATCTTTATAACTTCTGACTTCTATTCTCAATGCTTAATATATAAAGATAACTGCAAGTGTAACTGCTTACCAGTTACAACTGCAAGGCTTGCAGTAATCAACTACCTAATATACATAACTGCATAACTGCTTAATACTAGAAATTAACAGGAAATTAGAAACATAACTTGGACTACTAAGATACTTTATTGCAGCAGCTAGCCTTATAGTGATGTAACAAGTTAGCGATATAAAGTGATTTTCCTTGTAGCATTTATGCAAAAAGAATTATTTATAAATTCAAATACACGACTACAGGGTCTTATATCCTTGGTACAGTAATAGTAGTAGGCAACCAAAACTCGAAAACAATACTTGCATAGTTCTGCAACTGACTTAAGACCATGGTAAGTTTTATATGTTGGTAACAATAATTACACACACAATAATAGTTGCAGGCAACCAAAACTCAAACACAATGCTTACACTGTTCAGCAACTTGCTTCAGAGTTCAGAGCATGGTCGATTACTATTACACACTTGGTCAATTTGCTATACGTACTCATTGTTGAATATACAAAAACCTAGACCATTTAAAGGCTCCATTTCCAACATTCTGATTACCTAAAACTTCACATGCTGTATACCACTATATTTGTCATTCCACCGGTGTTAAACACATATGTAACACTAAGAAATGTTCACATATATTCAACACTGAATTTAGTCGTTTCAGAAATGTACCTCTAAGTTCAGGAATCGGGACAAAAGAATGAATAATCTCTAGGCAGTTGCTTTTGTTTTTGAAGATATGATACTGCAAATCGTACAAATTCTTTATTTTAAGGGTTAATTGCATCGAATTGTAACATCCAATCACAATTGCATTTTCCGGTCTATATGACATGACTTACTGTATTTTTACCACGTAACATAAATACATTTTCATGCCATTATTTATGTAAAATTATTTCACCAAAATGCATACGCCTGGTTTAACAAGCAGATACATGAAAATGTAAGCTAAACTAAGTTGTCGTCGAGTGTGAAGACTCTAACTACTAAGGAGCGGGTAGGGGCAAAATTGTAACCTTGGGGTTTAAGTTAATGCGCCTTTTTGCCACATAGAAAGCAACTCTTGAGTAATTGTAAACGTAAACTCAAATCCATATGTAAAGATATTCTCTCAAGCTTTTCCGTGAACGTAGCACCACGATTGCTGATTACTCTGATCATAGGCGCTGGATTCGACCCAGGTTCAAACTTCCCAAAGTAGGTGGACACTCTCAACATTTACTTTTTTTTTTGGGTCCCATTTTTCGGCCTAACTAATACACGGGGTTTTTGCCCATCGTATTTTTGGTAAAACTAGCACTAGAACTAGTTACCGATAGCATAGTGTAAGGCTAAGCTTATATGATGGGCTTATGAGCTTATTAGCTTATACTCCGTGTTATATAAGCCTAAAGTAAGTATTTCGCTAAGCTTATATGAGTAGGCTTATGAGCTTATATAAAGTGGTTTTGATAAGCCCAAAATTTGTGACTTATTTGAGGAGGTGTGGGCTTATAAAAGAATATTATATAAAAATACTTTTATACCCTCATTTAATGTCCATGTACTTTTTTGTCGTTTTACCTTATAAATTATGATAAGCGAAGCCAAACACTTAGCAAGTGCTCATGATATATAAGCCATAAGCCGCTTATATAAAATTATAAGCCCAATTCATAAGCTTAGGGGCAGTGGCGGAACTAGAACATTTTTTTTTGGGAGGGCCGAATTTATTTTGAGGGAGCCGAATCGAAGATTTGTTTGTAACCTCAACTAAATTACCCCTAAAGCCTATAATATTTACACGTGCCGCAAATTTTGGGGGGCCGGGACCCTCCCCTGCCCCTTCATAGGTCCGCCATTGCTTAGGGGGTGTTTGTTTAAGCTTATATGTGGGCTTATGAGCTTATTTGTGTTTCGGCTTATATAACATATAAGCCTCAATTTTATGGCTTATTTTGAGATTTATCAGCTTATATAAGATTGTTGTATCACAACAATGTTATATAAGCCCATACGTGTCCAAACAAGTCACAGAATTGAGGCTTATGTTATATAAGACGAAACACAAATAAGCTCATAAGCCACATATAAGCTAAAACAAACACCCGATAAAACGCTAAACCCTTATTCAAGTAGCATTTGAAAACTACCCTTTTTTTAAAGAAACGCTAAACGCTCATTTAAATCTTATAATAGCCAAACGCTCCTAAATGTTCTTAAACGCTCTTAATAATTTCAAATTTGTATAAACAAATACATATCACAATTATAAAAAAATGAAAATGTAAAAGAATGAGATTTACCGCGGTAATTAGATCTGTTTCTAGGGCAGGGTAAGAATGCAGAAGAAGAATTAAACAAGGAATCAGGCAATTTCCTGCGTGTTTTTCGACAGTTTTCGATATCCGAAACGGGTGCTTTACGAGACGATGACGAAGAAGAAGAAGAAGAAGCTGATTGGAATGCAGCTTCGATTGATTCGAGTTCTTCTTCCGTGAATTCAATTTCCCAATCTGATTCTTGTTTATTTGTTTCCATTAATAAGTTTTTGGGGGGCTTTTTTTGTGTGGCGCTATGAAATGCTTTTTGAATTAATGGGTGTGTGTGTTTTTTTGAGTGAGTTTTAGAGCCTACAATTAAAAAATGTTTGGCTATTATNATTAACCGAGCCTTATGGTCTCAGCCATTGCTCAATAGATGTCAACCCATCTGATGGGTCTTGGCATGGTTCAAAGAATAAAAAGTACACTAACAAGAATGAAGGGTGCGTCTGATTGGCAAATGCCAAATAGCACTCATTATCGGTATTGTTTTAAAAATATAGTGAAATGAAAATAATTTTAGGTAATTTATATTGTTGTTTACGACTAAAAAAAATAAAAAGTAGAAAGTGGGGTAGAGAGTGGAATGAGATAGAAAGTCACTCATCTTCCCATCTAAAGGTGAGCATCGGTCTGGGACCGGACCGGACCGACAAGACCGAAGACCGAATTAAGGTAAAAACCGGGACCGAGACCGAGACCGAATGTGTTCGGTCCGGTCCGGTCCGGTCTTCGGTCGGTCCAGTCCAAATAGGCAAGATTTGACAAGTTTTTTCGGTTTTTTGGTCGGTCCGGACCGGACCGACCGGACCGAAGACCGAATTAACCAAAAAGCCTAGACCGAGGACCGGACCGAATGTGGTCGGTCCGGTCCGGTCCGGTCGGTTTTGTCGGTCGGTTTTGTCGGTCCGATCCGTTTGCTCACCCCTATTCCCATCTATGAATTTATCACTGTGATTGCATTTTTTTCATATTCTTCTACCAAACATCTTTCACTAATTTTCTATACCTATTAAACCATTCCTACATTTCTATTGCCATATACCAAAAGCACCCAAATGATTCATCGTTTTTGCAATCACTAGCCAAAGTTACAACAAGCCTCTCTTGGAGAATGAATCTCCAGGCAACAGCTGGCATAACGGCATGTCTTCTTTGACCGTTTTATACGATTGTCACATGTAAACACCTCATTGGTATAGAGGTAATGCGGCGGGTGAACGCTATGACATCTCGACAGTACCTCATACGAAGATTCTCACGATACCAAAAGCCAAGAATATCACGTAATGTGTTATTCTTGTCTTCTTCATGTGATGACTCACACATGGGACTACCTAGACCGTTAGATCATATCTACCGATCTCACACAAACCTAAATGCATATCTATAAAATATAAATATATAATCATTTTATGAGAATAACCAAATTCAATATCTCTGCATTTACACAAACTAAAATAAGCACTCTTATCTCGAAGTTTTTACCGCCTAAAAAAACCTTATGTAAACATACGACTATTCTAATCTCGCACCATAAACTTGCAGGTTTGTTGATTGTTTAAGAAGCTTTTCTTTAGTTATGGCAAATATAGTTAATTAGCTTAGTTATGTCAAAACGTTGTCATTAACTATACCTAATGTATATAAGATAAATAAATTTCTTTATGGATGGGAATAGTTTATACCAGTGTTGCAAAAATCGGCCAACTCGGCCGATTAATCGGTGATTACAAGCTACAAGGCCCTGGAACTTGGAGAGATTTACAAGGAAATCGGCCGACTCGCCGATTAATCGGCGATTACAAGGTAATCGGCCGATTAATCGGTAAAAAACGCTACTCGGCGTCCGACCGACTCAGTACCGATTCACGATTTTTGCAACATTGGTTTATACTACGTCAAATGAAATGAGAAATGTGAAAAGGTATTTATAAAATTGACTCTTAAGTAAATATGCAAAGTATGGATGGTTAATCCACCATGACTCACTCATTTTAACTTAGGTAAAAATATGGAATAAAATGACATTCACAATATAGTATGTGCCCGATATGGACCATATGGTCGTTTGATATTGACTTTGAAGATATCAAGAGTGCGATTTAATGAACCAATAGTGTCAACATAATGTCATTGTCACATATTGTAGCCACCAAAACTTTATAAAAGTTGGTTTTTGAAAGGGCATATCGGTCTTAATATTCTCACCAACCCCCCATGGTTTCGATAATTGAGTGATCAACTTTGCACCATCTTATTTTAATGAAATATCTTCAAATATGTACACATTGTTCTCAACGACTATAACTAATACTCGTTTCACTCACCTCTTCAAATTTGAGTTATCCATCTTAAAAGCTACATATTGGTGTCGCTGTAGTTTCTGTTGGGTCAATATTTTACCCAAATATTCCCCACAAGTATTTGTGTTGGGTCAATATTTTACCCAAATATTCCCCACAAGTATTTGAACATAAAATAGCCAAATCACTCACTGAATAAAATAGTAAATTGCTATTTCAGTGAGTGACATTTAACCTTTAACACAAACAAGTCACTGAGTGAACAGTCACTCAGTGAGTTACCTTCAAGATGTTCGGACCGAGTCTAAAAAGAAAGACTCAATCATTCAATGAGGCGGTACTTAGTGAATGATCCCTGAGCCAAAGAAGAAGGTAATGGAGTCAGTGAGTGATGACAATAACTCACTGACTCCCTCAAGCTATCTCTGAACAAACATGCTCCCTGAGGATGCCTCATGCTTCCTGAGGAAGCCTCATGCTCCCTGAAGATGCATCATGCTCCCTGAAGATGCATCATGCTTCCTGAGGATGTCTCATGGTCCTTGAGGTATTATGACAGCAAGTACAAAAAGGGAGTCAAAGCAAAGTACAAGAATTGCCATAGAAGGGGGAATCTAGTTATGACAATTTCTAAAGGATGGTTGGTGCTTTTCCAAAAGAGGAAGATGAATGAGGACCACTTATAGTGGATGACAACTCACACCTAACCCCACATACTTTGCTATATATATATGTTTGTTGTAATAGAGATAGTTATCCATTCCTACAGAATATTAGTTGTTAGGAAGATCCTCTCATTGAATCTCAAGCTTAGCTTGGATCAATGAGAGTTTATTGTCATTCTAACGGGGATAATATACCGAAATTATCCCCGTAAAGAAGCTGAAGATGTTATCATGTAGTCATGTATGAATTGAGTAATCTTGTAACTTTTGTTCATTATTATTAATGAAGTTCTAATTTATGTTTATCAAGATTTGCTCAATTTCCATGGACCAACAAGTGGTATCAGAGCCAATGGATTATTCTTATGATCCAGATCCGTTCATGATTACATGATAACATTCTCATCATGTCAAAATTTAGTGTAAAAGCTTCAAAAACTGCACCAGCAGTAGCAGTTTTTGAGGGGGAGAAATACACTGTATTTTGACTATATGACAAACCAAACCCACCCAAAAACACTTCACTGATCTATAAAATCAGTCACACCCTCACCGTACCTAACACTATCCCTATACCCAAAACCCCACAAAAACACTTCCCCACAAAAATCCCACTAACATTACACCTCCACCACATAAATCTTATCAAAACCTACTCTTCATAAACCGTCTCACCACTTTCACTCTCACACCTATCCAAATCCATTTCACCATCACAAATATATAGACTTTATCCTCTCATCGTCATCAACAAAAAAAACCCAACTCAGATCCATCACTCGTCTAACTCAAAAACCCAGATCGAGAAACACACCAACATATAAATCATCAAAAAGTGATGAACCACAGATTCACTACAAAAATCTCACTCCAAAAACATCCCACAAACAAATCGATAAAAAAAAAAAACAGATCGAGGAAAACTCATATCATGAAAAATCCAAGAACACCGTCACTAGCACCAACGCAGCGGAAGCGTGGTGGTATTACAGGATTCGAAAAAATGGTGTTTTAGTTTTTTTAATAGTGATGTGAAACTAATCTTTTAATTAAGATTAGAGTGTGGGAGTCAAGAGATTTAAATTGGTCATGATTTGTGGTGTATGGGATTTTTTTTGTAAGTGTTAATAGGATTTGGGTTATGATTGCATATTGAGGGTGTGATAAAGATTAGGTGATGGTGGTTTTCAGGTTGTGAAACCTGTTGCAAATCAAGAAAATGTCAACTGGGTCTGATATAACTCAAGTCAGTTGATGCTGATAAACTCAGCCAGTGATAGGTGTGTCACTGTACCGAAAGACCACTGAAACCATTTGTGAGCTTGAACGAGGCCCTGAGGCTGTAGGGAGTATAAAGGCTGAGAATGGGTCTTTCATGTAGAACCTGAATGTGTGCCTGAACCTCTGTCCTAGAAGACCTGAGGAATCACTGATACGAATCAGCATGTTGGTTTCGGGTCACATGTTGTTTATGAATCAGGATGTGATGATGATATGGGTCTCGGTGTGTGAATCATACAAAGGGTGTGGTACTTGAATCCGAGGATACATCAGGGAGTGTAAAGGCTAATTATGAGTCTTTCAGGTTGTATTCAGGATAAGATGTGGAGCATAGGGTATCACAGTTTCTTTGCGTCTCAGGCAAGAAAATTGTGTCGGGGCGTGTTGAATCATTAGGGAACGTGGAGAGCATTAGGAAGTGTTAATGGGTCTTTCAGGTTAAAACCTGAATAGAGGATGTGAAACTAATCAGGGTGACTGATACGGGCTGCTACCAGGAATTAGTAGTACCGGGGGATACATGTTATGTTAGGATACGAACATGATCAGGGAGTGTGATATGTAAAGTTTTTTTTGCAACATCAGGGGTTGAAAAAAAAAAAAGTTGCTAACTCAGAAAATGTTGTAACTTTTGTATACTGAGAAAGAAAAGTGAAAAATAAGGGAGGACACTGATGTATCATAATTGAACCAGGTCCCCCTACTCACTGACCCTGAACCCCAGGTCACTGAACCCCAAAAATGAGGGTGACCCACTGAATCCTCACTCTTGAACCCCCACTCACCATACAAGTCACTGAACCCTCTCAGTGAGACATGTCACTGAACCTTTCAAAGTAAACCCAGGTCACTGAAACCTTTGAACCTGGTCACTGACTAGTACACCAGGTCCCTGGACCCATACTCACTGAACTCCGTTACTGAACCCCCTGAACCTGCTCAGCGAACCTTATTCCCTGAACCTACCAACTGAACCCTTAGTCCCTCATTTAAACCCAATTCACCTAGGCTATTTGTATGTTCAAATAGGGGGAGACTGTTGGGTCAATATTTTACCCAAATATTCCCCACAAGTATTTGAACATAAAATAGCCAAATCACTCACTGAATAAAATAGTAAATTGCTATTTCAGTGAGTGACATTTAACCTTTAACACAAACAAGTCACTGAGTGAACAGTCACTCAGTGAGTTACCTTCAGGATGTTTAGGACAAAAAGTCTAAAGAAAAGACTTTCCATTCAGTGAGGCGGTACTCAGTGAATGGCACCTGAACCAAAGAAGAAGGTAATGGAGTCAGTGAGTGATGACAATAACTCACTGACTCCCTGAAGCTGTCTCTACAACATACTGATAAATATGGGCATGCACTTTCTTGCAGTGGCGGAGCCAGGAAATGTGACCACGGGGGGCATCGAGCAAAAGGGCTAGATGATTGCTCTACTACATTGTTGTTACTAGTTAAAATAAACCGGGTCGGGTTTAATATAAAGGGCTAGATGGTTGCTCTACTACATTGTTGTTACTAGTTAAAAGTTTAGGTGCCGATAAAAAAATCGGTTGATAATTTTATCTGGTTTATCTAGCAAAATTCAAATATCGAGTATGTAAAAGTTAAATTAAAACATTCACAATTTTATGGATAGTGCAATCAAACGGTACTCAATTATTTTATCGAAAGATAATCGTTAAAAAACATTTGAGAAACTCTGTGATGCTAACAAATTAAAAACAAAATAGCTATACTGTTAACAAAATCATGGATAAATAATAAAAATGTCTAAATTCACACCATTTGAAGCAATTGAACTAATATACTAATAATAAAACACAGTTTACTATACCAAGTTACAAGTACATTTTTGGAAACTATAGACTAAAATATTTCACCCATTGGCCCACTTCCCACCATCACACCCACTTGCACAACTCCCCATTATACCTTCTTCTCCATATCTTTCGACTGAAAAACTCATCGGAAAAACAGTGTTTTGCATTAGAGAGCACTCAAATTGTTGGCAAGCTGAGAGCAACGAGGGCATTTTGATTTTATGTGTGAGGGCACTGGAATTTATTTCTGTAAATTTTACTATTTTTCCTATGTATTTGGTGTACCCGCAAGAGCTTGGTTGGGGGCATCTCCCCCCACTACTTATAATGTGGCTCCGCCCCTGCTTTCTTGGGAATACAAGCTACATGCATTGGGAAGACAAGCTACAAAGAAAGTGAAAGAAGACAAAAGTACAAAGTAAAGAGAATATGCTAAAGCATATTCCAAGTGGTGGATGACAACCCATCACATGTTTACTTTTACTTTTCCACCTATATATATGTTTTGTTGTAATAGAGATAGGTATCCATTCCTACAGAATATTAGTTGTTAGGAAGATCCTCTCATTGAATCTCAAGCTTAGCTTAGATCAATGAGAATTTATTGTCATTCTAACGGGGATAATATACCGAAATTATCCTCGTAAAGAAGCTGAAGATGTTATCATGTAGTCATATGTATATTGAGTAATCTTGTAACTTTTGTTCATTATTATTAATGAAGTTCTAATTTATGTTTATCAAGATTTGCTCATTTCCATGGACCAACAGGACAAACGAATCGACGAGTCGTTAAGGTGACTTTGTGTTTTGGAACATTTTTAACCAAAACATCCTTAGAAATGAGCATTTGAAATGATAAGTTTATATATAAAAACAAAGTTCGTGTATAAAAAATTGTCAGATTTACATATAACGTTAACTTTGGTATAAAAATGTTAACATTTGGGTTAAGAAAATTGACCCGAACTGGACGATAACAGGCATGAAGCCATAGTTTAATGACTCGGATGTACAAAAACAACTACTTAGCTAGCGGAGTAGCGGGACAAAAAAGAAAGTTTGCTACTCTTTCATCATCAAAATTTTTTTTTAATACATCGTAATCATTTCATCTATAAAAGTGATTCACAAATCACAAAAGGAACTAATATTGGCGTAAAAGAAAAGTAAAATCCCAAAAAGTGAAGAACATAGATGCAAAAGCAGATGTCATAATAACTACTGATAATATGAAGAAACAAAATAATAATAATAAAAATAAAAAAATAAAATAAAAATTAAAATAAAAGAAAATGTGTCGGTGATTTATTTTGAGAAATGTTAATAGAAAACATCGCTATATTATTTAACTGATTTATGTTAAAAAAAAAAAAAAAAAAAAAAAAAAAAATGATTTTGAGTTATAGTATACTATTACCGTGGTTATCTCGATCTCGTCTTATACATGTTCTTACGATTTTATGATATTATAAAGTAAAAATAATTCTGATCCTATGTATAATATTGCAAAGCAAAAATAATCCTGCTCTTATGTAGGATCTTAACAAGCGTATAATTTTATTAGATCTTGACTTGACTCGTAGAATCTTAAAATTGCGATCCAATTCGATCTTACTTTGCTTGAACCACAAGTAGGAAAGCTATAAGTTTTTAGATTAAGTTTGATAGAATTTAAGATAAGAGGATAATCCTCTGAAACATTTTATAATCATAAGTTCGGCTGACATTTTCATGAAACATTTATATAATTTTGTGTTTGATATATAATACTTGTAGATTTACATATTTTGGCAATACCTGTTAAAAAAATGACACTAAGAAGATTTTAAGATCCCGACTTGATCTCATAATCTCGAACTTGCGAAAACAAAAACCATCTTAGGTATCATCTAGATATTGAAAACTTTGGTATGTACTTATATTTTTAGCGTTAAAATTTTAGGAAAATGATTGACATACCTAAATGGCATGACTAATTTTATGCCTAATCCACTCAACATATGACAAGTGGAGTATGATATTTCTCTCTCCTCATGATAGCCTTTGATTATTCCAAGTGTTGTGATCTAATTATTAGGCATGTCATTTAGGCATGTCAATCACTACTCAAAATTTTATTATATAACCGACGGATATATAAGGTCTAGATATAAACTATAGTCAATATCATCCACATTTTGCACGCTATAAAATCATATTTCAGAGGATATTTGTGACATGCATTTACATCCACAACTCCTTTTCCTATAAAGAACCAAGGGGTCCTCAATCTTTATGGTCCATCTGATTTCGTTGCAAATTTCCAATGGATGTGAAGTTCGCTCACTTAAAAATACACATGTGTCTCGCTTGTTGTTAGTCACAAACGCTATCAATCATGGATGTGAAGTTCGCAATAAGTGTGTTTTCGATTCAAAGTTTTTGAAGATGTGGTGTCTCGGTGGTTTTATTGGTGTCGTTATATGTAAAGACTCGCTTAGTTGGATTGCTAGCGTCTTGCTAGCAATTTTCCTAGCGTCTTGCTAATTGTTTTCTTTTTATAAAATTTCGCCGTTCATAAAAATAATAATAATAATAACATTGCTGCCCTACAAATTGTCTAGTTAAAGCTCTATGTCAAGTCGCAATCGTGTTCACTATCATGCTTGTAACTACAAAAATTCTAAATGTATGTTTTTGTTCTATAATTTGCAACGAGTGTGTTTCACAAAACTAATAACAATTGCTATAGTCGAATCTTTGACCTTTTAAGATATATTTGACAAATTAGTTTAGACATTCTATTATCATATTTATGTGGTTAATCATATAGAAAGCTCCAAGTTTTTTCCGTAAGCTACTTTTTATAAACTTTTATTCTAAGATTATGAGATTATAAAGTACGATTCATAAACTCCTTATTCAAACTAACCTTCTAGCTATTAGAAACTTATTTCTACTACGTACTACTTATAAAGAGTGTATTTTCATTTTTAAAACTTAAAATTATTTAAAATTGAGTAATATTAGTTGATTATTAGGAAGTATACACTTAATTGAAAAAGTTAACAACATTTATCATTAAATTAATATTTTAAATATTGTTTAATCTTTAAACTTTTATAATCTTTTATTTCTAACCTATAAACTTTTTTCTTGTAATGACTACAAATTGAACATGTAAGTTTTGCATCATAGGTCAAACTAAAATTACGATTTCATAAGTATGATTATTTACCGTTATACATTGTCGTTTTACGCGGGTATTGTCTAGAAACTTAAGCCCTCAAAAATTTGAATAAGCTCCGCACCAAATATATGAAATTATTTAAAACTAAACTCAAAAACTCATTTTTTCCAACTCAACTCATGAACTACCTAACTTTGAGCTTGTCCCTTATTTAAATTTAAGTTGAATATGACATGTCAATAACATGAGAATGTCGAGTTTATGAGTTCTTACAACATCAAATAAGCCTGTTAGGGATGTTTTAAAATCCGTTTTCTCAAATGACCCGTCCAAGTTTCTTATTCATGGTGCATTTGGATAATCACGTTTTCTTTTCTTCTCCAAACCAACTTACAGATTCCCTATTTAGCCGACCAACTAAACTCGAATTTTAAAACACTTGTCGCAAGCACTAAAAGTAATTTAATTTTAACATCTCAAAAATAAAGAATAGAGTTAACTACATTTTGTCCTTATGGTTTGTCGATTATTTCATTTTCACTCCAAGTTTTTAAAAAGTCCCGGGTTTGGTCCAAAAGTGAAACACACGGTTCTGGTTTTGTCCATTTTTTTTAACTCCGTTAGTTAATTTTTTTAACCATTAAATATTAAGGTAATTCTGTCATTTCATGTATCTTATTTAAAAAACCAATAAGACCTACCCCACTAACACAATACACTTTTATCATTTTCCTAAAAACACAATCATACACACTCTACTCCTCTTCAAATCCAACCACGCCACTATAGCCGGTCGTCGCCTGACACCATAGTTTCACTTTAAACCAAACCCGTAACGGGTGTTTCACTTTTAGAACAAACCCGATTTTTATAAAAAAGTTTAGACTGAAATTCAAATACCTGACGAACCATACGGACAAAAACTATAGTTAACTACCAATGGGCCTCTAGTCTAGCGGTATGGAGGTTTTACCCTCCTAGGCAAGGTTTCAAGTTCGAGTCTTGTCTAGGGCGATAGAGATTTCATCTCGCGTGCGTAAAGAGAAGGGTGCCATTGCCTTATTAGTTGGACCCAACCTGGTCACGTGAGCTTGCTACATCTTCCGGGCTAAGGACCATTTAGCCGCAATTGCCGTAAAAAAAAATAATATAAAAAATAACTATAGTTAACTCAAAATAAAATTATAGGATTCAATATCTACCTTATAAACGTGAAGGAAAAAAAAAAAAAAAAAAAAAAAAAAAAAAAAAAAAAACAAAAAAAGGTTTTTTTTTTTTTTTTTTTTTTTTTTTTTTTTTTTTTTTTTTNCAGGACCCACACCAAGATGAAATCTCAACCGTCCATCCCACATTCCAAAACCCTATTTATACCCCTTCATTTCCACACACACCCTTTGCCTCACCTCACTTAACCCAACCCAAATCCCAGATCCAAATAACCCTAACCCTAAAACACAACATCCTTAAACCATGTCTCTAACAGTGGAGAAAACCTCAACAGGACGAGAATACAAAGTCAAGGACATGTCCTTGGCCGACTTCGGCCGTCTCGAACTCGAGCTGGCCGAAGTCGAAATGCCAGGACTCATGTCGTGCCGGACCGAATTTGGCCCGGCACAGCCGTTTAAAGGAGCCAGAATAACTGGCTCCTTGCACATGACTATTCAGACAGGTGTGTTGATCGAGACTTTGACTGCTTTGGGTGCGGAAGTGAGATGGTGTTCTTGTAATATTTTTTCGACGCAGGATCATGCTGCTGCTGCTATTGCTAGGGACTCTGCTGCTGTTTTTGCATGGAAGGGGGAGACTCTACAGGTGGGGAGATATTTTATATGGGGTGTTTGTTTAAGCTTATGTAGCGGGCTTATGGCTTATTTGGTTTTCGGCTTATGTTTTATAAACCTATTTTTTAAGGTTATATGGGGTGTTTTGTTTAAGCTTATGTAGCGGGCTTATGGCTTATTTGGTTTTCGGCTTATGTTTTATAAACCTATTTTTTAAGGTTATATGGGGTGTTTTGTTTAAGCTTATGTAGCGGGCTTATGGCTTATTTGGTTTTCGGCTTATGTTTTATAAGACTATTTTTTAAGGTTATATGGGGTGTTTTGTTTAAGGTTAGGGGGTGTTTGGGTTAGCTTATTTTATGGGCTTGTTAGCTTGTTGAAATTTGGAAAAGCTGATAAGCTTTACTTTTATGGGCTTATGAGGTATGGTAGGTTAGGTTAAGCCCATGGCTTAAGCCATGAGCTTATGTTTTTATACTCATAAGCTCATAAAAGTAAGCTTATCGGCTTTTCTAGATTTCGATAAGCTAATAAGCCCATAAAATAAGCTGATCCAAACACCCCCTTATATAGCGGGCTTATGACTTATTTGGTTTTCGGCTTATGTTTCGTAAGCTTAATTTTTGTGGCGTATTTTGAAACTTTTATATAACCTTATTATGACATAATAAGGTTATACAAGGTGAAAAGTTTCAAAATAAGCCACAAAAAATTGAGCTTATGAAACATAAGCTGAAAACCACATAAGCCATAAGCCCGCTATTATGACATTTATTGCTTTTAAGTTGTGTTTATATGTGTTTTACAGTGTTTGGTAAAAATTGACTGAACTGTTAGTATTTAGATCTATTGTTACTGATAGTAGCACATTAACGTGCGACAAAAACATAACTTAGGCTTATCCAAACAGCTGCCAATAGCTTCTAAAATTATGTCTTTATTATAGTCTTCAAAAATAAGATATGGGTCTGGTACTCTGGTGCTATTAAAAATTTGATTCAACAATTAATACTTTTTAAAATTTTAGATCTAGTTTGTTGTTGCTAATACTTTGACTAAAATCTGCTATGTATTAGATATGGTTTGAGCGTTACTAGCAATTTGGGGTGTTTAGATTAGTCTTTGTACTTTGTGCTTATTAATTGGAAAATCTTGTGAATTCAATTTGATGATCTAACAAATCTAAGTCTTAGTGTCAATAATAAGTTGATTCTGAAAACTACTATTTTTTCTTTAAACTAAAATTTGGTTTTAGTCTTGATAACTTTTTAGGGGTGTTTGAATTAGCTTCTTTAGCGGGGCTTATCCTTGTTAAAATTTGCTAATCCAAGCTTATTTTTTTGGGCTTATGGAGTTGAGTTTATGCACTTAAGTAGCCAAACAAATTTCCTTAGCTTTCCTACTATTTAAATAAGCACGTAAGCTCGGTTTGGGACTAAACCAAACAGCTCCAAATTGTTTTTCAAAAACGCATAGCTTAAATGACTCGAAACACTTCATATTCTTCAAATCTAAAATCTCGATTTATTGTTGCCAGCAGTTTTATATCTTTAGATTAGTTTGCTTTCTAGGGCATATGTGCTTATAAACTTAATTAAATTTGGAAAAAACCTTATAGGTTTATGGCTTTATCAAGCTGAGCATAAACTCACTGTGATAAGCTATTAAAAGTCAAACCGTGAGTTTATTAGATTTTTTCAAATTTTACTAAGCAGAAAGCTAACTCATCTAAGCATGTGTGCTCGGAAAGCGAACTCATCTAAGCACATCATAATAATTTGAGAAAGTATAGCCTAAATTAATATCTTCAAAAATCTTGTTATAGTGTTGCTAACGCTCTGATCAACATTGTTAACAGGAATACTGGTGGTGTACCGAGCGAGCTTTGGACTGGGGTCCAGGTGGTGGACCAGATTTGATTGTTGATGATGGAGGTGATGCTACTTTGTTGATCCACGAAGGTGTGAAAGCTGAGGAAGAGTTTGCAAAGACCGGAAAGGTGCCAGACCCAAGTTCAACCGACAACGCTGAGTTTCAGATTGTGTTGAGCATTATCAAGGAAGGTTTGGCTGTTGACCCCAAGAAGTACCACAAGATGAAGGAGAGATTGGTCGGTGTGAGTGAGGAGACTACCACTGGAGTTAAGAGGTTGTACCAGATGCAAGCTAATGGTACTTTGTTGTTCCCGGCTATTAACGTTAACGACTCTGTCACCAAGAGCAAGGTATGCTTGTTTGTTATTGTGTTTTTGATTTAAATATAGTTTTTGTAAAAAATGACTGATTTTGCTTCTAGTATGCTGATGGTTTTGGATAAACGATTTATGGTGCAGCTTTGTTTTTTTCAAAATCCAACTGTTTTTGCTAAAAGCTTTGAATTTCGTCCTTAAAATCTTAGTTTTGTCATATACATTTTCATATTCGTGCTTTGTTGTAATTTCTCTTCCTCTGTTTATAATATGTGAATGAGAGATTGTAATAAAATTGTCTCATCATTATGATAACGGAAGGATAAAGAAAAGATGGCAAGATATATCGTTTCAGTCGTCATTTTTTCAATTGACGGTCTGATTGTTACTTGTCCACATTTCATTTTTAACAAATCTTTGCTATCGGTTATGGTGTGTACTTTTTTGATGAACATATGATTAATCGTGATATCCATAACTTTTGTATAGTAACTATGATACTGTACCGAGCATTTTAATCTATAACTAAGATAGCCGATTTTCACTTCATGGATACTCTTGCACCAACCTGTGTTGTTATGTGGATCTGGTTTATGCTGATAGATAGTTAATAATACTGTATGGTTTTGATTTTGATGCAGTTCGACAACTTGTATGGATGCCGTCACTCTCTCCCTGATGGTTTGATGAGAGCCACCGATGTCATGATCGCTGGAAAGGTCGCTGTTGTCTGCGGTTATGGAGATGTCGGAAAGGGTTGTGCTGCTGCCATGAAACAAGCTGGTGCCCGTGTCATTGTGACAGAAATTGACCCCATCTGTGCCCTTCAGGCCACCATGGAAGGTCTTCAAGTTCTCACCTTGGAAGACGTTGTCTCAGAAGCCGACATCTTTGTCACCACCACCGGTAACAAAGACATCATCATGGTTTCCGACATGGTCAAGATGAAGAACAACGCTATTGTCTGCAACATTGGTCACTTCGACAATGAAATCGACATGCTTGGACTTGAAACCTACCCTGGTGTCCAAAGAATCACCATCAAACCCCAAACCGACAGGTGGGTATTCCCAGAAACCAAGACCGGCATCATCATCTTGGCTGAGGGTCGTCTCATGAACTTGGGTTGTGCCACTGGTCACCCCAGTTTCGTGATGTCTTGCTCGTTCACCAACCAAGTGATTGCCCAGCTTGAGCTATGGAATGAAAGGAACAGCGGGAAGTACAAGAAGGAAGTGTACGTGTTGCCAAAACATCTTGATGAGAAGGTTGCTGCACTCCATCTTGGAAAGCTTGGAGCTAAGTTGACCAAGTTGAGCAAGGACCAAGCTGACTACATCAGTGTACCAGTCGAGGGACCATACAAGCCTCTTCACTACAGGTATTGAGCGGCGTTGGTTTTTGGTGATATGATTTGGATATTGGTAATGTGGTGAATTGTTGGATTCTTGTAAGATACATTTCCAGTACTATGTTTTAGCGCTTAGTTTTTGGATGTTGTTCTAATGGGAATGCCTGATTTGGTCTTTTATCGAGAAGGGCTATTGATGTTGGTTTTGAATAATGGTTGTGTAGTTTCTTTGCTTCTTAATTCATGTTGAGGAAATCAAAGGAAAAGGGTATTTCTGCTTAAATTATTCGCGTCGCTAAATTTTTTAGATGCATTTCTTATTTTGCGGGTTTCATTTTTGTTTTCCCTGGAAACAATTGAATTGAATCTATAGGGATAAATGCTATCAAAGGATGTTTCGGGGTTTGGGGATATACACAGTTGCCCGAGTTATGAGCTAGTACGAGTATACCAGCAAATTGTTGCAGTTTATCATGTAAAATGTAATTGCAGTATGCACTTCACCTTTTGTAACAGTCACGCATAGCTTTTCATAGAAGAGAAAATCGCTAGTATGGTAAACGTTACCGGTGAGTTTTATCGATCTAGTGGCTACTTTTGACGGCATAGTTAAAACACAGTGGTATGTAAACCAAATCAAATTCACTGATAGTAACCAACAACAATATGCCGTGTGATAGTGTGTCGTAGGGGGGGGGGGGGGGGGAGGGGCGAGCCTTTCCTCATTGACAGAAGAAGTGATGGTGATATTGATCTTTTTGCATAAGTTTCAAATATTGACTGGTAAACTGGAAAATACAAGTTGTAGTGGGGGGGCGAGCCTTCTCTTAGCAAGAAGAGTGTGTTGATATGATTTTATTGCATAAGTTTCAATATTGACTGATAAACTGGAAATACAGTTGTGTGGTCGCTTTGAAATGTGGCATTTGAATGGGTTATATGTATAGCTTATCAAAATGGAGAAAAAGATGTTGGTTTGGCCTGTTGAAGGTTTACTGAAACTGAAAGACCAGTCCCTTTGGGGACATCTGATAAAATTGGAACAATACAGAGAAACCCGAAAGACAAATGAATCGAGTTTTTGTCAACTGATTTACTAAGCAATTATCAACATTTCCAATACAATCCAGGTTGGGGATTGTTTGAGTCCACTTGAATTCATTCCTGCAATTAGAGTTGGTATCTTCTGAAAACATTATATATGCAAAAACCAAATAGGCCACTCATCTTTGTTATGCTCGTTTACAACGTTTTTAAGAGTTCAATCTTATAAGAACAACACAATACCAAGCTAGAAAAGTACTTCAGTTTTCATGATAGTAATTCAGGCTTGCTCATCAGTTCCAATAAGTGATTTCAATAGATAGTTTTCGCAATTTTAAAAAGTAATTTGTGATTATTTACTGAGAACGGTCAGGTAAGAGTGCCTGATAAAATGTAAGTACTTTTTAACTTTTTTACACCAAATCATTAGGAATGTATCAATAGATTGCTAACAAAAACATCATACAACGCTGGCGATGATTAATGGAAAAGAGTCTGGCAAGAGAGGCTCATAGAAGGGGCAATACAATACTGTAATACTCGAATAACTATTATGAACCAAGTCATTAGAAACGTTACAATACACTATGAACAAATACATCATACAATGATCTTAGCTTCCAAGTTCTTCCTCGTCGCAACTTTTACTATCAAGGTCTTCACTTCATGGCCTCTAAAAACTGTTGACCCTTAGCTATAAGTTAATCTAATCTGATCCACCATGAATCATCCAAACAATTTTTTACACCATGCTTCTGGAAAGAACACAATATTTAAAGCCCCAATTTGACATTATAATAAGATTTAGATACACAATATGCCCACCTGAAGATCTTCATATCAGATCATACTATTATCAATAATGCCCAATAACACAAGTGTCCCACATCCCATATATCATGGTTTTAAGGTCATAAAGAAAACACCTAAACACAAATACATAACAACAACATACCCAATCCCGGCAGGGCGAGGTATGGGGAGGTAGAATGTAGACAGATCCAACCCCTACACCACGATAAACCCGAGAGTAAAGAGACTGGTTCCAGAAACATAAATACTTAGCACATACACTTAAATACCAAATTAACTTGCATTTGATTATATAAACTATAAAGTCACAACAACAAAGATAAAAAATTTACCAAATACACCACCCAACATTATGTGTTAATAGCATCTCTAGCACATCTTGTGATAATTTCACACCCTCTATTATAAGGATTAGCAACACCTTTGCCTTTACAATTATAATAAGAAGCACCAGGTGTACCACAAGGCACAAGATCCCTCTTCAAAGTCTCATAACTAATGTACTTTTTCCCCATCATCAACACTCTTCTACTACTTTCACTTTCCATCATTGGCTCAAGTTCATCATTTTCTAACAAGCTAGTACTTGAAAATGAAACCCCATGTGAAATCTTGCAATGGGTATGTAGGAATAAGATGAAAAATAGTACAAAAAGGGGTTTCATGGTTTGGAGAAAAAAAGGGGAATGTGGGTGTTTTTTAGTGGAAAGATGGGATGGTTTTAATGAGAGGGGATTAGAAGTCATATTCTCTTACCTACCAGGAAGAGAAAAACATGACATAGAGTCATGGGGCCTATTTGAACAGAAGTAGTAGGAGTATCTAATTTCTGTTAGTGGTGCATTGATGATTTAAAGGATAATATTTGTGCAGTTATGTTTCAACATGAAATCTTTAACTCTTATTAGTTTAGTTAGGCTTTATTCATCACTACTTTGAAAGTCGGCAGTACATGTTGCTTTGAAAGTTGTCTCGTGCAAAGTGATAACATACGAGAAAATATGCATTTAATAGAACGTGTTTATACTTTTCGCGTTTGATATTTTAGGTTTACTTGCATCAGAGGCGGTGAAGCTTCTCAACAAAATCCAACGAGTTATGTATAGTAATGTTATGACACAGAGACCACAAATATTGTTTTCAAAAGATTTAGTTTTGCAATCCGAAAAAATAGTGGCGCATCTTGTTACTCGTTTGCCTTCCACCTCTATATAAAAATCAATTACCGCAACAAACACTTCTCACACTCAATTACAAAAATAAACACTTTCAAAAGAGTTTACCAAAATCGACACTTTGAGCGAGCAAACCATTTGCTCTCCAATTCATTTCACCACATATCCTCGTTAAAAGACAAAATACATAGAGACGAAATGCTTTGCTCTCCCTCCAAATTGCTCTCCACATCGCTAAAAGACAAAATATACAGAGAGCAAACACTTTGCTCTCCCTCCCAAAATTGCTTGCCGCTTCGCTAAAGGACAAAACACACAGAGAGCAAATACTTCGCTCTCCCTCCCAATTGCTTTGCCCGGTTAAAAATTTGCCGATTTTTGTTTAACTCTTCTTTCAAGAGTCCATTTTGAAAATACGTATGCATATATGTTCATTTAAAAAATCCTCTCTCTATAATTCCAAAGTCACTACTTAAATGTGCAAAATAGAAAGCATTTATGAGAAACATTGTGGCCTTATGGGCTACTACTCGGTTTATATATTTTTACATTTTAGGTTACATTATTATAGGAATATATTAGCTACACTTGTATGGTAGTCAATTCTTTATAATTTGTGCTACAAATTGTGGTCACTAAGTGAGAGCTAGAGCTTAGGAGTATGTTTTATGAGTATCTTTGTCAAAACTAGCTATAACTGAAGTTGTAGCGCTATAACTTTTAGGAGCTTGAGCTTGTAAGAGCAGAAGCGGGAGTTTATATATTCGGACATATCTAACAAAGTAGATGAAGCTAGCGTTTATGAATGTGAAATAACACAAGAAAGACATCCAAACAAAGATATATACATATACATATTATTTCAAGCATCTTATAAAATAAGAGCTTTGAATTCGAAAGCTCCTATAATAACTTTTGTTGTTAGACAAACGTTATATTGAAAGCTACCTTTTAAAAAAAAAGCTCAAACTCTGAACTTTTCAAAAGAATTCTTGTAAATATACTCAAAGTGTTGCATTACCTAAATAGTCAACTACTTGGAATACTATACTTTTTCTGATAACACGTTTAAATAACATGTGAATCATCATATATAATTTATAACAATATATACACTAATGATTATTTTTACGCCGCTATATTCCACTTGTTATTAGAATAATAAGTGCTATCCTTCATTTTAGCATTACTTATAACACTATGCTTCAATTCAAAGAAATCATGTCCAACTCAATCATAACCTTCTAGAGTTTTAGTGGGCCAAAAAAGTTGCATTCTCACTTCTTTGAAATATATATATTTTGTAGTTTGAATTCTCGTAAATGTTATATCGATCATTTTATAAAATGAGTTTGATGTGTTCCAGGGTGTCATGGAACATGATGAAACTATGTTTCGTAGTGTTGATTTACGTAAAGAATTTTTGTTCTTTTTAATTGCATCCGGTCCAAAAATTATATGCATCATATTAGAGTAGAGTTCAATTTTTTTTGCACCTGGTCTTTTTAAAACCTGGCTCCGTCATTGGACACACCATGACTACACAAATATTCCACATTTCCCTTAGTTGGTCTATATCACAAGGCATGAATTGTAATGACCTCCCCAATAAGTGCCTCATATAGTTGTGGACCCCGCACTCTCTCTTAGCTAACAAAAAAAAAAAAAAAAAAAAAAAAACACCCCTTAGTCGCTTAGCTACAGTACTATCGTGTTAGTATTAATACGCAGGAGCATGATTTTTTTGCACACGTCAAAGCCAAGAGTGAAAGCAAAATTAGCTGAAAATCATTTGAAAGAAATACGTGGGTGGTACTTGTTAGATCATATAGTAGCCACACATATAGATGTCGATGACAATCGACACTATTCATGGATTCACTACTTGAACTTGGTCTGGTATGTGAANGTATTAATACGCAGGAGCATGATTTTTTTGCACACGTCAAAGCCAAGAGTGAAAGCAAAATTAGCTGAAAATCATTTGAAAGAAATACGTGGGTGGTACTTGTTAGATCATATAGTAGCCACACATATAGATGTCGATGACAATCGACACTATTCATGGATTCACTGTTTGAACTTGGTCTGGTATGTGAACTAACTCTTGATATGAACATATATACTTAGCATGGCATTCGAGATTGGTTAAGAAAAAAAATATTTCTATGTCTACTAGCGAGCAAAATAATTGCTGACGATCAAAATTTGAGTTACAAGATAAATTTCTCATCCTAGCATAGAAACTACTATTTTGTAACATAATTTTTTTTTTCAATTCTTAAAATCTTATCGTGGTTGTATCTATTAAATGATCAAAACATATGAAAGTATGAAACACGTACACTCAAACAATCGATTATTCAAATTATTACACTTTCAAACACACTTGTAAACGAATCTTTTATAAAATTAAGCTCAGTATCTAATTAAAACCTGATCACTATTTACACATTTGAGTTGGTCAAAGAAAGGACTCAGTATAACATGACAAAGGAAAATCCCATCGGTTTACCTATTTTAGTTACATACATCATGATCTCTAGAAACACTGTTTATTTTCATATACTAACATCAGTAATACTAATTAATATTGTGCAAAGGTACAAAATTCGTAATTTAGAGCAAACCTTTAGTTTAAGTATTTTTTACCACTAGTATTCTATATATCGATCTCGCGTGTAAAAGAGATTTTCAACTAGTTCCTTGAGCTGGTACCACCACAACCAAATTGGTCGACGATAATATCCGTGAGACAAACTTACATTTCGTCTAGTTGATCCACTTCCTGATGATATATACGAAGGCGGCCCATTTTTTGCAATCATCCTAGCACGGCTACAAATCGGGCAACTTTTTTTGAGAGCAACCCAATGATTGTGACAATCACGGTGGAAAAAATGGCGGCATGGTAATCGTTTGATCACATCACCTTTGTTTATAACGTCCATGCAAACAGCGCAGACGACGGATGGCCGTGGTGGTCGTCGGACTTGTGAGTTTCCCATTAAGTTGTGTATATAGTAAAATTTACGTTTAATTATATGTGTTTGTGCATAGAACTATGACTATATATAATTAGAAATATGTGTATGTGACGTTTATTGTTGAACATGTACATATTTGTTTATGTATCCCGTGTACAGGTGTAGATATATTTTATTTGTAACGTGTACACATGTAAATAACTATTTCGTAACTAAGAATTGTGAGTTTATCTTACTAATTTTATTGTCCGACAATAACAAATATAATGTAATAACAAATGTAAGAAGATGATGTCGCAAAAAGTCTTTTTTAACGGCAATTTGTATTAAAAACTAATAAGAAGCTAGAACAAAGATACAATGAAGAAAATGAAACGATTAAACGGTGCAAGCCACTCTAGGGGTGGTGATCCATTCGAGCCAATTCAACTGGAGTGATTCAAAGGTGTGAAAGAGTATTGATTTGTTCTATGAGAGTGCCCTAACGCGGAGGATTCATGTCACATTGATTAATCATGTCTTACTGATCGATGGCGCGTACGTATTTGAGGTTTCAAGTCAAAATAATTCACAACAAGTATCTGGATCATTTTCAATGTATTTGCTAAATTAACCATAAAATGATTTAACTGTTTCACTGATGGCGCGTAATTAGTCTTTGAACATATGCTTAATTACTTTAGTTACCACATGATTCTGTTGAACGGCCCGTAAGCAAAGTTTCTTGCCCATGAACAATCTTAAAAACTGATCCATTGATCTCTTACAACCTCCAATCAGTTCCAATTTGAAATAGTATCCAATCTTATTCGTCACACGTCATTTATCAATCTCGGTAAGAAATAGGGATTCAAAAAGTTCCATCAGCTGGTATACCCACAAAAAACTTGGCGTGTGATAATGTACGTGAGTTACACGTACATTCCCTAACGAAGTTGCATGGTGTCTTCCTGTATATGCCAACGTTGGCTTTCTTCGAATTTTAATAGCACAACGACAAGTTGGGCAGCTTTTTTTGTGTGAAAGCCATTGGTGAATACATGCAAGGTGGAAGTAATGGTGGCATGGTAGTCGTGTGATCTTGTTACCGTCGTAAAGATCGTCCGTGCAGACGACACAAGTGGTGGTCGGTGATGGTGGTAGGAGGTATGAACACTTGTTTGTTAATTGCTTTTGTTCATACTTCTTGTCCATTTTGTAGTTGACTTAATATAAATGGATGTATGTCTATTTATATATGTGTGTGTTTCAGTTTTTGTGTTTGTTAGGTAAAGAGTGTGTGTATTACGTGTATATAATTTGCTTCGTCATCAAGGATTTACATTTATATTCTTATTTTAATTGAAGTCATTGACGAAGAAGTTGCGCACACATGAAACACATATTTATCATCACAATGGGTCACATATTGCAATCAAACACACATATTGTCTAAAAAAAACATGTAAACTTTGTATCACAGCATGAGAACAGTTAAAACACTATTTGAGTACCATTTTCCCCCAAGGAAAATATTATGAAAAAGGGGCTACGAGAACTCACCTCAGCAAAGCAGCCTGAATAGAGTAAAGTCAGATAGTAATAGTGGACGGCACCGACACGCGACCTAGATTAGTACGGCAAGTTTAGTTCGCAGTTTAAGTTTCAGACTCAACGAAGTTTAATTTTAGCTCGAAAGTTTTAAAGTGTTGTGTTATTGTTGCTTGTGTGGCAGCATTTAAGTTTAAATAGATTTGTAAGTGTTTGCAAGTATTGGCTCTTGGAAGTGTATAACCATATAAGCATAACAAAAGTAGCAAAAACGAATAGGTCTCCGGTTTGAAAGTAAGCTCAAGACGATGTACGGAAAGTAACCATAAGTGAATGATAGACGAAGTTGGATTATAAGAATGTCGTTTAGAAGTCTATATTTGTTTATGTATATAGCTAAATATTTACTAATAATAAAAGTGTGTAAATATTCTATTTTAAATAGTAGTTTCATTTAAAGAGTTTGTATTTAAAAATACACTTGTAATGAGTTATAAATGTAGGGCTTTAAAAAGATCGGGCATGACCCATGTATATGTTTTTGTTTTTCTGATATAACTAATTAATACAAAGCATATGTCTGAACAATAAGCCGTTGCACATCGTTTGTAAAACTCGAGTAGATATGATCTTTATAAGTTGAATAAGTCTAATAAGTTTAGATATGCAATAATAAATATTTTAAATATGTGCAATGGTTTATATAAGATTCTTGAGTTGCAAAGTACGTGTTTATAAACTTGTTATAAAATATGATGTGGAATTTGTCGTTGAGCAAAGTAGAACGTGTCGGAATTAGTTAGGATGAAGCCGAGTACGAGATACGCATAAGGATCACGATATTTAGTTTTGATTAGATCTTGTCAAGTAAAAAAAAAAAAGAAAATAATACATGATAGATGGGCTTCTGGCCAGCAACCAAGTCCAGCACATATTTAACATTTATAATAGCAGTTAACAAAATGTTTGTTTCAAAAGTTTGACACAAAATCTGCTTGCATTTTGTTGACTGTAGTCAAAAAGAGACATGTAACTCAATCAAAGAACAAACACTCAATGACCAAGGCAAGTTTATCTATTACTTTCCTAGTGTGTTTCGAGCACTGGGCAAGAGAAAATGAAGACTACTTTCAAACCGAGACACACTCCAAGTACCTCATCTAACCTATATTCGACACACACACAAACCAAATAACATTTACCCAACTCTATTAACCCAAAATGCTAACAAAACAAACCCAAAACCAGTAGGTTGAAACTTAAAACCATTTTTGAAAGTTTGCCTTTATAAGTGCAACGAAAATGACGCAAGAGTTATAAGTAAAACTTCAAACACATGAACCCTTTTAGTTTTAGGGGTTACGGTTAGTTGGCCAAAACGAGTGCCGAATCTAGCTACTTTTACCGAACATATACGATTCAACATAAGCTAAAATTTTAAACACATAATGCTAACCAGCAAGGCTTAAGACCAGCAACCAAATCGTTTTCGTCGTGAACCCAAAATGACATAGATTAATAGGAAGACCAGAATCAAAAGGACACAACAAAGAACAACACTTCCACATTCGAGCCAAGTTAGATCCGTTTTCAGTTCGACATATATACTTACCACACAAGAAATTTTAACACAAAGTTTTTCTTTATCATCAAACCATGAAACCGGTTTTTTTTTTATATAAAACCAAACACAACTTGTAACGTAGATTCTGATATTGAATAAATAGAAGGCTTCAAAAATTTTATATAATGATAACAGTTGAATTTATCAACAAAACCTCTTAAAACACAATATATATACGCAAGATAAAAATTAAATGAACCAAGAGAGTTTTAGTTTCTTACAANCGCTTAACTGTTTAAGTATTCATGTAGGGTTTGTTCGATAGAATGTTCACTAACGGACATGTACAAGCCCACTCGTGTTGGTTAAGTGCGTCGTCTTAGCGCTATTTGTCGTTTGGTTTCTTTATTTGTCATTTTGTTTTTCAATCATCTTAGCGCTCTTTTTTTTACTAAGCGTTCTTGGTTGTCTAGTAAGAGGTACGTTATATCAGTCCAGTAACTTTTTTAAAAAACATAGCAAATAATCAAAAAGGCCATGTTGTGGAACTTTTGCTATAGGCCTCGATTAAGCTTGAGCCACGCCTAACATAGTGTCATAGTTCCATGTCCTAAAAGATTTTTACGTGCTCTACTTTTGAAAATTAAACTTCTTTCCCTCAATCTCAAAAGTTCGATTTATGTTGCAAATACAACCAATATCAATGTGTCACACCCCAAAAATGGCGCAGCGGAATGTCATTTAATGGATGTGACTTCAAGATCAAGAACACATGGTGTCATAATAGAGAAATACTAATTGCATAACATCACAACACAAGACAAAGTTACAACGATCCCAATATACGAGTAAATAGTTGTCTTGCTACATAAGTTCTAAATAATTAAGCCTTAAGGAAAACTCTTCAATGCATAACTCCTCGGGAAAACACAACCCAGAGGGTCTTGTCTTATGTCTGCTAAGCCAGACCAATACTCAACCTTCTAAAGCAACTTCATTCTTAACACCTGAAAATGGATACTCGAAAACGTCAACATAAAGTTGGTGAGCTCGTAGGTTTGAAAGTAAACCACGAAGCTGTGACATAAGTAGTGTAGGACAATAGTGAGCAAGATATACGAATATATGCATTTAAAAGGGAAACACAGTGCTAGCGACAACTGAGCCTACTAATGATGTTACACACATGTTACCAATAGTGGGGAGCTACCCCAGATAGTACTATCCATTTGTTTCGGCTCCAAACGGAGTTAAACAGTTGCGCATATATGAAACACATATTTATCATCACAATGGGTCACATTTTGCAATCAAACACACATATTGTCCAAAAACATGTAAACATTGTATCACAACATGAAAACAGTTAAAACACTATTTGAGTACCATTTTCCCCCAAGGAAAATATTATGAAAAAGGGGCTACGAGAACTCACCTCAGCAAAGTAGCCTGAATAGAGTAAAGTTAGATAGTAATAGTGGATGGCACCGACACGCGACCTAGATTAGTACGGCAAGTTTAGTTCACAAATCCAAATTAAGACTCAACGATGTTTAAGTAAGTTTAGAAGTTTAAATTTGTTTTCGTCGTTGTTGCTTGTGTGGCAGCGTTTAAGTTTGAAAACAATTTCCAAGTGTGAGTAGGTTTTGGCTCATGGAAGTGTGTACATTATAAATAGACAATGATCAAATATCAAAGACGGATATATTTTTGGTTCGACAATAACCGAAAGACGAGATGTGAGAAACAACTTCAATAAGTGGTTTATGTGTTGACGGATTATGAAATATTATCGTTAATAAAATGACCAAGTTTATAAATATATGTGTCATATATAATAGTAATTGAAAAGAGTTGTTTATGTATATATAAATAATAAGTTTTTATTCGATATAACATTACTTGACGAATTTCGTTTGTAAAGCGTTAGTTGTAATTATAATTTCTCATAGTAACCACTATATAAAACGATAATTATTCATATATCTTGTTGAATATGAAGTTTTCATTATAACTAGTTAGTCCAAGCCATCAAGTTGTAAATTTTTTCATTTTTCTACCAGCTTATAAGAACTCTCAACTGTTTATTCGCGGCTTCTGAACTGTTTCACTGATTAGAGCTTATAGAGAAAGTCGTTGGGCCTTGCGAGCCAGTAAGGGTCTATTTGGTTTTTGGGCCGTGAGTTGGGCTGGGCCCAACTATCTCTCGACACCCCCAAACAACACAATCTGGTGCGAAGGTTTCTTTTTTTTTTTTTCATCAAAACTATCCCTAAGCTCATATCAGTTCTTTGTGATTTCATAATTCTATCGAGTGGGATTATAAAACGGACTTATCTTGAGACTATCGCGAGTTCGACTATGCGATGTTATGACTATAACTATGCGCAAAACAACAAGGAAGGAAGAACACAAGCCAATATCATTTCAACTCAAGTCTTTGTTTTTCGGTTTACATAATTTATGCCACACAAGAGATCAACAACAACAATAACAAATGTAACTTATTTTTACAATTTTATGGATTAAACCGATCGACCGAAAGATTTACAACCTCAATTTTTAAGATAAAGACCATGTCGAAAGCTTTATTAACCTCATCAGTTTCGAAATTAATAAAAATCATGAATCCGATTTTTTTATAAAACCAAACACAACTTGTAACGTAGATTCTAACATTGAATAAATAGAAGGCTTCAAAAATTTTATATAATGATAACAATTTAATTTATCAACAAAACCTCTTAAAACGCAAGATAAAAATTAAATGAACCAAGAGAGTTTTAGTTTCTTATAATACTTGAAGAGAAATCGAAAACAAAGGAGTCCAATCCGAATCCAAGCAGCAACCACACCAAGCAACCCTTATGATATTGAAAGGGGATGTGGTGCCCTTTGATTCGGTTGAGAAATAAAAAGAAAGAAAAATAGAAACCCTATTCCTACCTTTTGAATATCGATCAATGTTTATAACCAAAAAGAGTTAAATCCAACTCTTTGATTCTTCATATGCCACTCTTGTGACTCGACTTGGGGTGGAGAGAAAGCAAATAGTGTAAAGCCGACTCCTTTTGCGTGAAGGGGTTTCATTGGGGCACTAATCGAGAGAGCAAAAATCGATTCACACTCTTTTCTTGTTAAAATTTTATTTTTCTTTGAGTTTTCATAGATCTTAGGTTTTCTATAGATCTGGTTTTGGAAGAGAGAGGATAAGAGACAGTGTATTTGTGTTTTCTTGGAAACGTGTATTGGTTTTTGGAGAGATGTGAGGCGTGTAACGTTTTTTTTTTTTTTAAACGTTGTTAAAACAAAATTGTATATATATACAAAACGTTAATTATTAAATAAAAGTAAAGGTGTAGGTAATTTAATAGATTTTAAGTTATAAGATTTATAATTATAGGTATAGACGGTGTCGAGTGCATCTTGTGTCCCGCTGAGCTTCGGTGTAAACGTCATACCTTGATTTGGCGCGAACACGAAAAATATAATTTCTGAGAACGTTTTAAATAAACGTATTATAAAAACAAATTTATTGACTCCGGATAACAAGTATTGAGTTTAAAGCCGTAACCAATGTAGTGTCGGTACGCGTGTTGGTATCGTTTTCTAAATACGAACATTTAAAGGTGACACACCAAGGTAACTATGAAAATTTCAAAAATATATCATTGTGAGTTACAAAGGTTGAGTAAAGGTTGAGTAAGGACCTGGAAAAATGCTGGTTGTTATAGAATTATTTTTGGCTTTTTTAATATATTGGAAAACACACTTCTTTATTTTCTTTTTGTTAATCGATACGTCAAATGAAACCTTTTTGCTTTTAAGGGCTAATCGGGTATCATTTGATTTCACGATTATCTTTTGTTGTTTATTGGGAATGGTTTACAACCGCCCTCCTTCAACGGAAGTCGGAGGATGTTTATTAAGATGTATTAATGAAAACTCTTTGTGAAAAGTGATTTATTTATTATCTTTTTATATTTTATTTTTTTTATTTTTTTAAAATTTTTCACAAAAATCGATAATTTCCATAGAAGGATCTTCAAATCACCAACAAACGATAACAAACGACGCTTTCGTTTCAAACTCTCCCCGGCAGCGGCGCCATAATTGATGTAGGTCTTTTGGTACGTTTTTCCAAAGGAATATTCGTGAGAATATTCCTCGGGTTGTTTCCCAACGAAGGTTTGACGGCGATTTTGACGAATCGAATGTGCTCGTGTGAAGTGAATGGTAAAATATATTTTGGTTTTGGATATTATACTACAATGACATGTATATATGATAAGAGTAAACTAATGATGCAATATGTACAAGCGTGTGAAGCACGTAAATCAATTAACGCAAATAAGACGAAAAACGTAAACGTAAAACGTGCATTAAATGTGAAACTAATGAAAACGACTCGTAAAAATGAAAAAAAAATTCTAAAAATTCTAAATGATTAAAAATAATTTTGAGAAAAAGAATTATATTTTTCTGATTTTTTATTTATTTATTATGAATTAAAAACTATTTTTAACTATTTAAAAATGATTAAAAAGTCTAATAAATGGAAAATGATCTAAAAATTTCAAATCTATTTTTGAAAAATCTTATAAATCTAAAACTATTTTTAAAAGAAAACTGAAAATTATTTTTGTATTTTTGAATTTATTATGAATTAAAAAATGATTTAAAACTAGGAAAATAGAAAAGAAATAGTAAAACAATTGAGAAAAATCTGAAATTTTTATGGAAATTCTAAAATATTATTATAAAGCTACTTGTGAAAGAAAAATTTCTGAAAAACAGCTTAAAAATGCTTATTGGCTTATTAACAGCTTATTACATGTGCTTATAAATAAGCACATGTAATAAATCTTTATGAAATTGATACCACAAGTGTTTATTACTCTATTAAGCTAATAGAAACAAAAATCAGACCAATAGTAACACAGAAACTCAGCAAATGAGCAATAAGCAGTTTTGGAAATAAGCTAATCAATAAGCAAATGTGCATCAGAAGAAGCAAAAAACTCAGGAACAAAGCCAACCACTAGAATAAGCTCAAATATACTCATAAATCACAATTAAACTCAGAGATTTAGCTAAATGGCACAATTGTAGACCCTATGTAAAAATCAGCAAACAAAGCTCTTAGTACCTACTTAACAGTCCTAAAAAGCAGATCAAATAAGCTGTATTAATGAAACCTAAGGGGGCAAAAGGNAAATAAAAGTAAAGGTGTAGGTAATTTAATAGATTTTAAGTTATAAGATTTATATTTATAAGTATAGACGGTGTCGAGTGCATTTTGTGTCCCGCTGAGCTTCGGTGTAAACGTCATACCTTGATTTGGCGCGAACACGAAAAGTATAATTTCTGAGAACGTTTTAAATAAACGTATTATAAAAACAAAGTTATTGACTCCGGATAACAAGTATTGAGTTTAAAGCCGTAACCAATGTAGTGTCGGTACGCGTGTTGGTATCGTTTTTTAAATACGAATATTTAAAGGTGACACACCAAGGTAACTATGAAAATTTCAAAAATATATCATTGTGAGTTACAAAGGTTGAGTAAGGACCTGGAAAAATGCTGGTTGTTATACAATGTCTCGTCATTTAAATAGAAAAAGATATAACATTAATGGTTATCCCACATCGAAATTGTTGATTATAAATTGAAAGGCAAGGAAGGTAGGCTAGTTTTTTTTTTTGAACTAGGTAGGCTAGTTGAAACATTTAAATTTCAATTCTTGCATCTATATCAGCATGTAAATTTCTCATTTTGAATCAAAAGCTAGTATAGTTGATGGGATTGGAGTTTTTCAAGTTTCAATAGGCTGACTAAATCGAGAGATATATGGCGTTAGTCTGGAAACTCAGATATGAGAAGGCGTTCGTGGTGTATTTATCACAATGGTCATAATGCTGCTAAGGTACCAAGACGTCATGTTCTTACAACGTGGCATTTCATTGAAGGGTTGAAGTCCATGAATGAAAATCTTTTTCAATCATTGCAAGTACAATCCTTATTCAAGCTAGGGGTCTAGAAAACCTAAGTGACGAATTACAAAAATGGATGCACACAGGCTTAATGATGCATGGAACTTACATGAACAACACATGAACATGGAAGGGTTTTTGAGGCTCTTAATAGAGCTTATGATATAGTACAAAAGGCTCTTAATAGAGCTTAAATGGCTTAATATATAGAGCTTATGATATAGTACATAAGGCTCTTAATGAGCACAAACACGACGTGTTAAAAAGGGACACTCTTAATACACTTATCACTATATATGTCCTGCAAAATACATTTAACCTGTGAAACTAAACCATTTCCTCCAGTTACTATAGACTTCTTGATCATAGTAATACTTATTTTCAGTTATCTTAGCAGCAACAACGGTGTTACGACTTTTGAGTATGTTAATCTTTACAAACCGTACAACTTTAGTGTTGATCACCAAATTTTATTCCTATTTGCAACTAAAGCACTAGTAAGACGGAAACAAATTACAATACACAATAACCATTGTTTTAATAGTCGGTTAAGGCATCAGACTAGCAGTCCTATATGGTCAAGCATCTTCTCTAGCTCTTGGTACTTTCTAAAGTTTTCGTATTTATAGTACATAATTGTATAACTCATAAAAAGAGCTATCGACTTATACAATTAACTTATGTTTTTAAATGTCACAACTACTTAAAGACACTTATTAAACAATTACTATAAAACTAGTGCAAGTATAAGATACATTAATTAGGTGGTGTTTGTTTTCTTTAAAAAATTCTTAATAACCTCTTAATAGGCCAAAGCTCTTAGTCAGTTAGAGAGCTTTTAGGTGTTAAGTGTGTTTGTTTTTATTTTTCGTTCAGAGGCAGACAGAAGTAAAAACATCTAAACGGATCATAAGTCAGATTCAGATTGAGAGTTTATTACAGTAATAAACAAACAACGACTTAGTGTTTATCTAAACATGTAATCGTAATGGGAAATATAAATTCAAATACACCACCGTCATCCCACATCGCTTTGTAAAGATAAGTAGCTGTGTGGAGTTGGTTATAAATAAAGAGGGAAGGATACCATTAGAAGTAGGCATGTTGAATTCATTTAAAAGCCTACGGTAAGAGCTCTTCCATGCAAGCTTATGATTTGAAATTTATAAGTTTGCATGTATGAGATGTCACCGTAATCTTTTCTTTTTTTTGACAAGCTTACAATTTTAAACAAAAAGTTAGAAAAACCTTGATATGTCACAATAAAAATGGATAATGACATAGTTCAATAACAGATGTTTTAAATTCTTTTAATTTAGTAATTTACTTTATGTTTTTGCTTAGGTGATTAATTTTTTTACATACAGTTAAATGTATTATAGTTAACCAGTTATAGTGTTTGTGCACTCACAAAGTTTCAAATATAGCAGTATACTACAATAGTAAAGATAATTTCAAATACATCAGTGTTTATCCCACATGCTTTCAGATGGTTGTAAATAGGAAGGCAACCATACAACTCAAAGTAAGCAATGTCAAACTTTTTAAACGCCTATGGTTAACTTTTCTCAGAGCTCTATAAGTTCGTATACAGGGAATTTTGCTCATTGTTATTATAATGTTGGACGCCATGTTTATCCAGTTAGCCGGTGTACTTTATTTTCCCAGCTCGACGTCTTGTTCTTGCTCATAAACCACTTGCGAAAAGGATTGTGGGTGTACGAGACCAACCCGGCTTCCCATTCCGTCCCAACCAGCCAATTTCCTCTCAACACTTATGACACCTATACGGCTATACAAGACCAAGATTAGTATCTATGAAGCAACAAAAGTATTCATAATAATCAGCGTCAATCCCAATATCCCATGGTTAGTCCAAAACAAAAACAAATCACTAACTTGAACATCATAAATAAACACACATACATATTTAAAAATAAAATTACATATTAATCAATTCTTTCCAACACCTGCAATTCTGCAAACTTAAACATACCTTAAAAACAAGGTAGAGCGCTTTAAAATCTCTCTCTAAAAAATCTTCTCCTCCTTCTCACTAGAATAAACAACACCTACCTCCACAACCTGCTCCTTCTCTGGCGGTCGGCTATGGCCGGCCGTCCGGACCTTTACTTTTTGTACTTTCCTTTCCTTTAATAAATGTTTGCCTACAGATCTGTCATTTCCTCCGATGCTGCTGTTTGTCGCTGCTGCCACTACTACTTCTGCTCAGATCCGATGGCTTCCGGCCTCTTCTGCTGAGATCTGTTGTGGTCCGTCATCGTCGGCTTGCTGCTGCGTAGGGATTCGATTTAGATCTGTTAGGATTTTGTAAGGCTCCTTTATGGATGCCTTGTTTTATCATCTTTGTATGTATTATGTACTTAGTGTATTTTGTCAAGCTACACCCTTATATGGTTGTTTTCAGTCATAGCTCACTCGGGTGATTCCCCCCACCTTTTGAAGGGTGCTGCTATAGGCTGTTACAACTATTATGGGGTATGTCTTTTTAGGCTTAACTTGTTATGTTGTATCTTCCTCCGTCTGTGAGGTTATGTTTCGATGTAACTTGTTATGTCGTATCTTCCTCCTTTTGTGAGGTTTGAAATGAAATGAAACTTTGTTTCAAAAAAAAAAAAAAAAAAAACATACCTTAAATATTCACATCTTAACTACGTACCGCGGCCACCCGTTGCCCCAAAAACCTTGAAAAGAAAACCCATGAAGCCGTGACTTCAACCAGGCCCGGCCCAGAGGGTGTGCAGCAGGGGCAGTGGCACAGGGCCCAAAAAATCACAGGGCCTCCAATTTTATTTGCAGTCTTATATATCTTTAGTTTTAGCTCAATAAAAAAGCCCATTTGTGAACAAGTTTCTTTCTTTGACAACAAAACAACAACAAAACAAGAAACGAATGAGGTTCTAAGGTAAAAGAGTATGAAATTTTGAGATTTCCATTATATCTGCAAAGATCTTATAAAAAAACTATTGAAGAAATAAACATTAGGTTTGTTTAATAAAAGAATTTTATTACTGTTTTCTTCGTGTTTAAATAATTAGAACCATCTTTGCATTTTCGGTAAAGTGTTTACATATTATTGTTCTTTTAGTTTTTATTTTAGGGTCTCTTTTTATTTATGGCACGGGGCCACCGAATTCCACGAGACGGCCCTGACTTCAACACCTCTCCATGAATAACATAACTCATAGCTCCAAGTCTTCAACAATTTGATAATCAACTCGTGAAGTACAAGCAACGTCCACTCCTTATACATGATCACTCACTTTTGGAAAAAAAAAAAGAAGCTTCGAGTAACTCTATCAGCTGGTAAACCACAATCAATGAGGCCTTTGATAATACGTGTTAGACACGCATATATGTCTAACTTAAACATCATGGATGCGGATTGAGCACCGTTCATTGCATAACAGCCAGTACAAGTACAACTTCATAGAAGTACGGGAAATAAAACTAGTGCAAGTATAACATCATAACACACATTACAGTGTATATCTAAGTACGTACTCGTAATGGTTAAGATAAATTCAAAAATAGCAGTGTGCTACAATTTGCTTAGAGCATGGGGTACAGTGGGGTGATGGCTTCACGCCATCGCACTAGCCGACACCATGGCACCAAACACCACACCGTCCCTCTTTTACGTGTGTCGCGCCGTCACCACCATCTCACGTTGTGAGTTTTTTTTTTTTTTTTTTTTTTTTTTTTTTTTTTTTTTTTGTGTTTTATTGGGTTATGTGTAGACCACATTATATTAGAGAGGATTGTTTTGTGATAAGTGATAAATTTTGGGGTTGTATGAAAAAGTGCTAAGATGACATCAATTTTTCTACGTCACGAGACGGATGACACCAACCGTGCTCAATGCTATTAAAATCAATTGGAGTTTGACTTTTGAGCATCCCACATCGCATTTTGAGGGAAAGTAGCTTGTGAGAGTTGGTTATAAATAAAGAGGGAAGGATTCAATTATGGGCAAGCATGTTGAATTCCTTTAAAAGCTAACCTCAACATTTTTGCTTGCAACCTTATGATTTAGGTTTTATAAGTTTGCAAGCAAAATGGTTGGAGGTAGTTTTTATATTTTTTGACAAGCTTACAATTCTAAACATAAAGTTATAAAACCTTTACACGCCATAAATATAAATAGAAAATAGTCTTTATCTAAAAATGTAATGTAGTTAGATAAGTTACAAGTACACCATGTTAATAAATTGTCAAAAATCAATTGGGTTATAATTGGTTAACTAACATCGAGTTGTGGTGAAGTTAAGCTATGTGAGGAACTACAAAATGATTTTGATGAACACAGGCTTGACGATGGTTGGAACTTACATGAACAACACATGAAAAATGGAAGAGTTTTCGGGGAGATCTATTGCGAGCAATTTTCTTGCAACTTTTTGCATAGGCTTAATAGAGCTTATGATATACTAGTAGTACCAAAAGGTTCTTAATGAGGACAAACACAACTTGTTAAACAGGGACACTCGTATATACTTATCACTATATATATGTCTTGCAAAATACATTTAACCTGTGAATGCAGCTTCTATTATAAAGAAACAAATTGAAACTAAACCATTTTCTCCAGTTACAAGATTCTTATGGTCCTCTAGTAAGTGATACTTATTTTCAGTCATCCTGGTAGCAACAAAGGTGTTTCAAATTTTGAATATGTTAATCTTGACAAACTGTACAACTTTAGTGTTGATCACGAAGTTGTATTCATTTGCAACTAAAGCACTAGTAAGAAGGAAATTTGATACTGTACAATATACATAATTGATTAGATATTAGTAGCTAACTTATTATATGGAATATCATAACATACAAGTGTGTTTTGACTTTTGAGCATTCACATCGCATTGTTAAGAAAAGTAGCTTGTGGGAGGTGGTTATAATAGAGAGGCATGGACATGATACATAGTAGGCATGTTGAATTTCTTAAAAGCCTATGTTGAACTTTCTTTGACTGGAAGCTTATGACCTGAGTTCTACAAGTTTGCTCAGAGAAAAGTTGAACATTGTCTTATGAAATCTTTGACAAGCTCATAATTCTGAATAATAAGTTAGCTAAACCTTAATTAAATCGTCTTAAATGTTAAACATTGTTTTATGAAATCTTTGACAAGCTCATAATTCTGAATAATAAGTTAGCTAAACCTTAACTCGTCTTAAATGTTAACGTAATAAATTGGTAACAAACATTTCAAGTTTAATTGATTTAGTAACTAAAAATTATATTTGTTTGGCATAAACTTAAAGTATTTCAGAGTATTGTTCAAAGATTCAATTATTCCAAAATCTTTTATCTGTCATAGTTATTTGTGAAACATATATTTGAAGGCGCAAAAAAAGTGCGCTAATCAAATTTAGTTTTTTACAGGACTAATGATAATTTTAGACATATTCAACTTTTTAACCTAGATTCACATGAGTTATTAAACGCGGATTGTAAACTAATTACATTACAAGAAAAGATTGGATTTGGATCCACTCGGTTCATTGAGGACGAGAACGTTTACTTCTATTACAAATTTCACAAGTGTGATAAAAGTTATATCTTGTCTTTCCTTGATGATGGTTATGATCGAAACAAACTCAATTTCTCTAGGTGGAAGAGTGGATTTTTAAGACAACTAACCCAGGCCTTCCAAGTTTTTTTGGGTAGTCAATTGTTAAATAAGGATGGGACTTTAGTTTGGCTCTCTTGAGTCATTTTTAATCATTATTTTTTAGGAGTATTTTTAACGCGTAACTTACACGACTTTATGTTATGTTAGGTTAGGATAAAGAACACGATGAAGGATTATCATAATTTTATTTTGATACGATGGAGATACCGTTGATTGGTATGGTTAATAATTTGTGTTCTTTTGTTTAATGTATAAAATAAAGTTTTAAAAGGGGTGTTTCGAGTCATTTCATGTAGACCTACTGTATGAACTTCTGACTGTCATTTTGAAACTTTGGAGAGACGAAACATATGCAATTTTGACCATGAGAGACCTTTATGTCCGTCAAATTCATGAATATTGTTAGAGAATCGTGACGCATCAAGTCGTAAAGTTTTCTGAAAGACATTATCAAACACATGCATGAACTATAAAACATACTCCGTAATATTAAGCAATTCTCACCAACACCTGAAAACTTAAACGCATCTTACCTTATCTGCCTCGACCACCCGTTGCCACACAAACCTTGAAAAGAAAACCCACGAAACCGAGCCTTCAGCACTTCTCTACGACCAATATAACTCATAACTACAAGTCTTCAACCATTCGATAATCAATGCGTGAAATTCAAGCACCACCCATTCCTTATACATGATCACTCACTTTTGGAAAAAGAGCTTCAAATAACTCTATGAGCCGGTAAACCACAACCAACGCGGCCTTAGATAATATGGGTTAGACACGCATATATGTCTAACTTAAACCTCATGGGTGCGGATTGAGCACCTTTCATTGCATAACAGCCGGTATAACATCATAAAACTAGTGCAAGTCATAACATCATAACAAACATTAACTAGTGTTTATCTAAACATGAACTCGTAATTGTTAAGATAAACTCAAATATATACATATTGTTTAAATCAATTGGGAATTGACTTCTGAGCATCCCACATCGGTTTGTAAAGAAAAGTTGCTGTTGAGAGTCGGTTATAAATAAGGAGGGAATGATGCTATTCAAGGCAGGCATGTTGAATTCATTTAAGAGCCTATTTCATCTTAAGTTTGCCTGCAAACTTATGAGTTTTATATCTTTGTAGGCTACAAAGAATGGAATAGGTTTTTGAATATTTTTTTTTTTTTGACAAGCTTACAATTTTATCTATAAAGTTTTGATAAGCGTAGAATATTATAAATATAAGTTTTTTTTTTTTTTTTTTTTTTTTTTTACAAGCTTACAATTTTATATATAAAGTTTTGACAAGTTTACAATTTTAAATCTAAAGTTAGAAAACCTTGACACGCCACAAATATAAATGGTTTATGTCATAAATTTTTACAAATGTTTCAATTTACTAGTAATTTTTTTGGATATTGTTAAATGTATCATAGTTAACTAGTTATAATGTCTGTGCCCTCGTAAGTTTCAAACTATGAGTACTACTAATACTTATATCTAACTATGTTAGTACGGCGTGAACTTATAATTTTTTATTATTCATGATTTGATTATTTTCAAAATCTTTTATCCTTCACAATTATTTATGGAACGCATATTTGAAGACCCAAATGCAGTGGCGCAACTTGAGGATTCTTGTTCGCGGGACCAAGGTCATGCATGCTAGCATAAACTGTCACTTTCATATAAATAAAACATCGATATGGGTAACAATAGAGTGCAAAAGAGTAATCGTTAAAATGATACAAAAATGATAACTTAGCCCAACCACTAATGCCAAAGTGTTGGAGAAGTTAAATGTCGACATAAGAGAATTTTAGAGACAATATAGTCGAACTTTAACCAAATAAACATGAAAGTTAAACAATCACAAATACAAAAAATCAGCATAAAGAAATTAAAATCGTTGGTCATTGTTAAAGTTTATGAATATGAAAGTTAACCGGTTTTCTCACCTTTGACTTTTTTAGAATGGGTTCATTTTATTAAATTACTAGTTATAGTAAATCGTACACGCACGAGGTTCGGGCAACGGCAACAACAAATAATTATTTTTCAAACGCATGTTTTCAGGCAACGATATTAACAGATAATATATTTTTAAGTATATGTTTGTTAGAAATGTGTCATGTTCATTATATGTAGGGTTATATGCACTTTTGAATGACATTAAAGCTTGCTCTTGATCCTGTAAAGTGAAAAAGAGTGGCAAAGGCCGTTATAAACCATAAAATTAGCATATTCTTGGACAAACGTTTCCATAAATTCGACCCATATACTTGTAAAGTGAAATTAAAGTGGTCCAATGGGTTAATGATGTAAGAGCATGCACAACGGTAACACACCACCGGCGTTAAAGCTTACGTGGCATCAACAAAACCCACGTTAAGGCCGCGTTACCACTGTACCATTTTGCGTTAAGGCCCACGTTAAGGCTCTTTAACACGCTGCGTTGGTGGCTTGACGCGGCGTTAAGCGGTTTTTTTTTTTTTTTTTTTTCTTCCGATTAACTAATTTTGGTGGTTTTTGTGGGTGGGTTTATATAACGTGGTGTGTGGTTTAAGGCTTAGTGTTGTTTTATGTGTGCGTGGGTAGTTGGCAGGTTTCAAAGGAAGAAGAAGAAGGGTATGGTTTTATGTTTTTTACACTTTTCGTCTCGTGGTTAGGTTTTAGGTTTTTGTCCTTGTGGTAATGGCTTTTCTGTATTTACAGTTTATCATCCTTTTTTTTTTTTTTTTTTTTTTTTTTTTTTTTTTTTTTTTTTTTTGGTAAATAAAATTTTTATTTTTAGTTATTTGTTTAAATAAAAAATGTAATTTGTTTTAATTTGTATTTTGTTTAAATAAGTGGAAAAAATGATAAAAGTGGGGCCCAAAAAGTTGAGTTAAAGTGAGTTAATGTTGAGTTATTGTTGTGGGTGTTGAGTTAAAGTGTTGAGTTATTGTGTTAAAGTTGACGTGGCGCTGAGTTATTGAATAACTCGTGTTACCATTGCACATGCTCTAAAACCATAGTAGTGCAATTCGATAAAGTTGAGTACTTGAGTTCTACTACCATGAATAGTATACACTACAATAAAGCACTTTAAAATTCAGAAGTCGCTAGTTCATGCTAGTTACCATCGGAAGAATAGAATGTTACATGGTTCAATTGCAGAACATGCGCATAAAGGACATTTCCATTGATTTTAAGCAATTTAAATACACTGCATATCAATAGTTTAATGAGTATTTACCTTGTAAGGAGGTCTCTAGTAATCTGATCAAGACCTCTTTTGTAGACCACATTTCTTGTTTGATTTTTTGGTTTTCCGTCCTTGTCGCAAATGAGCACCATTATATGTTTTTATATTTTTTTGACAAGCTTAAAATTTTATTTATAAAGTTTTGACAAGCGTAGAATTTTATAGATATAAAGTTTTTTTTTTTTTTTTTTTTTTTTTTTTTTTTTTTTTTTTTTTTTTTTTTTATATTTTTTTGACAAGCTTACAATTTTATACGTAAAGTTTTGACAAGTTTACAATTTTAAATACAAAGTTAGAAAACCTTGACACACCATAAATATAAGTAGTTTATGTCGTAATTTTTACAAATGTTTCAATTTACTAGTAATTTACTTTTTGTTTTTGCTTAGGTGATTAATTTTTTTAGATGTTGTTACATGTATCATAGTTAACTAGTTATAATGTTTGTGCCCTCGTAAGTTTCAAAATCTTTTATCCTTCATAATTATTTATGGAAGCATTTTGAATACCCAACTGCAATGGCGCAACTTGAGGATTCTTGTTCGGGGGGCAAAGGTCATGCATGCTAGCATAAACTGTCACTTTCATATAAATAAAACATCGATATGGGTAACAATAGAGTGCAAAAGAGTAACCATTAAAATGATAACTTAGCCCAACCACTAATGCCAAAGTGCTGGGGAAGTTAAATGTCGACATAAGAGAATTTTAGAGACAATATAGTCGATAACCAAGTAAACATGAAAGTTAAACAATCACAAATACAAAAAATCAGCATAAAGAAATTAAAATCGTTGGTCATTGTTAAAGTTTATGAATATGAAAGTTAACCGGTTTTCTCACCTTTGACTTTTTCAGAAAAGGGGTTTATTTTTTATTAAATTTCTAGTTATAGTGAACCGTACACGCACGAGGTTCGGGCAACGATAAAAACAAATAATTATTTTTCAAATGCATGTTTTCATGCAACGGGAGATAATATATTTTTAAGTATATGTTTGTTAGAAATGTGTCATGTTCATTATATTTAGGGTTAAATCAATTGGGAATTGACTTCTGAGCATCCCACATCGGTTTGTAAAGAAAAGTTGCTTGTGAGAGTCGGTTATAAATAAGGAGGGACGGATGCTATTGAAGGCAGGCGTGTTGAATTCTTTTGAGAGACTTTTTCTTCTTGTTATTGCCTGCAAACTTATGATTGGAGTTTTATATGTTTGTAGGCTATAAAGAATGGAATAGGTTTTTATATTTTTTTGACAAGCTTACAATTTTAGTTATAAAGTTTTGACAATCGTACAATTTCATTATATGTAGGGTTATAATCCCAACGGATTAGTTTTAATACGCACCAACATATATTCACATTTGAATGACATCAAAGCTTGCTCTTGAGCCTGCAAAGTAAAAAAGAGTGGCAAAGGCCTTTATAAACCATGATGAAATTAGCATATTCTTGGACAAAATTTTCCATAAATTCGATCCATATACTTTTCAAGATCTAAAATGAAATTAAAGTGGTCCAATGGGTTAATGATGTAAACCATACTGCAATTCGATAAAGTTGAGTACTTGAGTTCTACTACCATGAATAGTATACACTACAATAAAAGCACTTTAAAATTCAGAATTATAAGTCGTTAGTTCATGCTAGTTACCATAGAAGAATAGTATACACTACAATAAAAGCACTTAAGCAATTTAAAGTACAATGTTTATCATTAGTTTAATGAGTATTTACCTTGTAAGGAGGTCTCTAGTAATCTGATCAAAACCTCTTTTGTAGACCACATTTCTTGTTTGATTTGTTGGTTTTCCGTCCTTGTCGCAAATGAGCACCATTATACCTTTTTCTACTTACTTGTAAAGGTTCTTCAACTTACGTGGATGTAGAAGGTTCATTTCTGTCACCTCTTCCATTGTGCATAACTACTGACGAACAAATAAATACCATATACGGAAACATTAACCAAATGTTAATTTAGAATGTACATTTACTAGGAGGATTTTGTTGGATCGTAAACTTGATTTAGTCCAATAAAGATTGGACTATCCATAAAAGCCCAAGCCCGTGATCAAGAAGCTTCTAGATTGACGAAGAATGGTATGGAAGCTTCTAGAAAGTCATAGAATGGTATAGAAGCTTCTAGAATATTGTAGAATGGTATCCATAGAAGTGTGTAGAATATTGTAGCAAAGTATGCTAGAAATATCTAGTAAGAATTATCTAGAAGTAGATAAGTAGATAAGGATGATGACGTGTTAAGAAAGATCTAGATTATGTAAGAAGATCCATGGAAGTATCTAGGTTCTAGAACCTTC
>LBNU01038921.1:86370-99556 GCA_014162995.1 Artemisia annua
TAATTTCCGTACTTTTGTTTGTTCATCAAACGTCAATCCACATGTAGCAGCCTTTGTAATAATACTCATCAACCTCCCAGCAAATAAATCTATTGTTTCATCTTCTTTCATCACAAGTCTCTCAAATTCTGATTTGAGTTGTTGCGAGTGTGCTTGTTGTACATCTTCTGTCCCAATAAATCTAGACTTTAGAGAGTCCCAAATTTCTTTTGCTGTTTCACATCCCGCAACTTGCATTTGCAAATCCTCTGGTAACCCTTGAAATAGGTATGCTGACGCCGAACTATCCTTCTTTACATCAATCTCTTTTGATGTACTTACTCCTTCTACTAAATCCCATACTCCATTTGCCAATAATATCTTTTTCATTCTTAATGCCCATAATGTATAATTCGTATTGTTTAAAACGGGGCATTGATATGATGGTAACGATGTGGTGAAAACAATTCTGTTTTCGTTTTTATCTCCCGACATATCCTTCGATTTAATTTTCTTCTAAAAACCAATATACTTCTAATAATAGTCGACCTTAAATTCTTCTTTCTAACCACAATAATAATATGTAACTTCTAAAACCAGTATAATCTTAATACTTCTAAACTTTTTGCCTAATAATGGTCGAACTTAAAACTTTCTGCCTAATCACAATAATTCTCAAGAAATTCTAAACGTTTTCTAATACGAATTGTAATAGAAAAATATATTCTACTAATAGAGAAATAAAAAAACTATCACAGATAAAAATGGAACCTGTGTATATTTCCCTTGGGCCTTTTCAACTCTTGTGGGCTTTTTAAAAAAAATGTGGCGTTCTTTTTTCTGTTTCCAAATAAAACACTTCGTTCCTTTTCTATCACCAAACAAAACCCACTTCTGCTACTGCTTCCTTCCTTTCAAATTAGGGCTAAAATACTGCACTCGTCCCTTTTCTGTTCCCAAATAAACCTGCTTCCTTCCTTCTTTCTTCTACACGCAATTAGGGCAAAACTGGTCACTCCCTTTTATTTTCTTCTATCTTTGATTCGGTGGTGGTGGTTCTCGTTTCAATTACACAGAGGTGGTGGTTTCCTTTTTTTTTTTTTTTTCTTTTTCTCTTCTGATAATGACGGTTACTCTCTTCCTTTGTTTTCTCCGGCAAACACACGGCGGCAGTTAACACAACCGGTATGTTTTTTCTTTCTTTCTCTGATTCGATCTTTACTTGAACAAATCGTGTCTATCACTCGATTGATTCCTGTGAATCAATCTCTTCACTGTCTTTTTTTCTTTTTCTGGAACGATTCCCTGAATCGTTGGTTTTCTTCTCTAAAACGATTCCCTGAATCGTTGTCTTTATTTTCTGTCTGTGGTTCCCTGAACCTTTTGGCTCTGATGCCACTGTTAGTCTAATCTTCTCTATGAACAACCGGTTATGAAATATACTAAGTTTTATTATAATCAATCGTTAGTTTTTACAAATGTATTTACATAGGTATTTATACCTTTCCAACCGGTACATACTAACCGGTATAACTATATTAACCGACACAACTATTCTATTGTAACTGTTTTTCTTAACCGTAAATAACTGCTACTTTGACTTATACATATATTTGACTTTTCGTGTTTGACTTTGACTTTCACATTTGACTTCATGTTTGACCTTCATGGATTAGATAAATTAGTATCCAATACATTTATCATCATGTATCAGCAGCAATCCCATCGTTAACACAAAAAATAAACAAAATCACAAACTTGAATATCATAAATAAAACACATACATGTAAACATAAAACTTCATATTAAAAAATTCTCACCAACACCTGCAAACCTTAACACACCTTAGCTACGTACCGCGACCACCCGTTGCCACACAAACGTTGAAAAGAAAACCGCGAAACATAGCTCATAACTCCAAATCTTCAACCATTCTGTAATTAACTCGTGAAGTACAAGCACCATTCCTTCATTATACATGATCACCCACTTTTGGAAAAAAGAGCTTCAAGTAACAATCAGTTGGTAAACCCACAACCAACGCGACCCTCTCTAAATTATTTCTGAGCCGACCTTCGATAATATGCGTTAAAGTAAACACACATACATGTCTAATTTAAACATCATGGGTACGGATTGAGCACCTTTCACTGCATAACAGCCAGTATTACATCATAAAACTATGGGAAATAAAACTAGTACAAGTATAACATAATAAATTCAAAGATGGGTAAGATAAATTCAAATACTCCAGTGAGCTACAAATTACTTAAGAAAAAAAACTGGGTTTTGACTTTTGGCATCCCACATTGCTTTGTAAAGAAAAGTAGCTTTGTGGGATTTGGTTATAAATAAGGAGGGAAGGATTTCATCAAAATTAGGCATGTTGAATTCCATTAAAAGCCTACGGTAAATTTCTTGCATGCAGGCTTATGATTTGAAATTATATTTATAAGTTTGCATGCACGCAATGATACCGTAGTTTTTTAATTTTTTTGACAAGCTTACAATTTTAAACATAAAGTTAGAAAAACATTGACATGTCACAAAATATAAATGGTTAATCATGTCCAACTTAATCATAAAAACGAGTTTCAGGTGTCCGAGGGTGTCATGGAACACGATGATATTATGTTATGTTGTGGTAATTTTCCTTAAGAACTCTGGTTGTTTCTGATTGTATCCGGTCCAAAAAATTGTGAGCCATCATATTACAGTTCAATTTTTTTACACCTGGTTTTTTAAAACCTCGTTTCGTCACTGGATTAATAAAGCTATAAAAGAACCCCATGGCTACAAAAAATTCCATCGCTTAAAAGAACCCCAACGTAGTTAATTAGCATAATGGTTCAAGGATTAATAAAGCTGTAACCTTCAAGGCTTAGTCGTTTAGCTACACTATCGTGTTAGTATTAATACGCGGGAAATTTGAAAGAAATATGTGGGTGGTACTTGTTTATAGTAGCCACACATATAGATGTTGATGACAGTCGACACTATTCATGGATTCACTACTTGAACTTGGTCTGGTATGTGAACTAAGTCTGGATATGAACATATATACTCATACATTATACTTAGAATTAGAAAGGGCTAATGACATCAAAATATATCATAGTTGGTACCTTTTGAATTTGGTTTGATTATTTTGAATAAAGCTTCCGGTTCATTTATCGACTTTGTTATTTATGTTTTGTCGTTTGATTACCAACAGATATCTTACAATAAATGACGGTCTATAGTTTGTTATATTTTGCATACAGTTGAGTCAAAGACTTGCCCCCCTTAATAACATGAAGAAGGAAAATCTCATCCGTTTATCCATTTTGGTTACATACACAATCACTAGAAAAACTTAATTTTCATATACTCAAATCAGTAATTAATATTTACAAAAGTACAAAATTCGTAATTTTGAGCAAACCTCTGGTATAGGTGGTTAAAAAGAACATCTTCATTCTCCATTAGTATTCTATATATCGATCTCGAGTGTAAAACAGGTTTTCAACTAGTTCCTTTACCACCATAAGCAAATTGGTCGACGATAATATCCGTGAGACAAACTTACATTTTGTCTAGTTGATCGACTTCCTGATGCTCTATACAATGGAGGCGGATTTTTGGCAATTATTTTTGCACGGCTACAAATCGGGCAACTTTTTTTAGAGAAACCCAATGATTGTGACAATCACGGTGGAAAAAGTGGCGGCATGGTAATCGTTTGATCACATCGCCTTTGTTTATAACGTCCATGCACACCGCGCAAACGCCGGGTGGTGGTGGTCGACTTGTGAGTTTCCCATCATAATTAGATTTTGTATAGTAAACTTTACGTTTAAGTATGTTTTGTGCATAGAACTATGACTATATATAATTAGAAATATGTGTATGTGACGTTTATTATTGAATATGTACATATTTGTTTTATGTATCCCCGTGTACAAGTGTAGATATATTTTAGGGATAATTTCAAAAATTCCCCCGTTGCCTAAGGTGTGAAACTATCTAGATGGAATTTTTTGCGCTTGCTTTTCTAAACCAGTTGTCTTGGCAACTTGAATTTAGCCAACCATGTGCCGTCACTTGTCCAACATGAAGGTCGTCAGTTGGTCAAAAAGGACACCAGTTGCCAAAAAGTACACTAGTTGCCATACCTTGTAATCCGTAAAGTCACACTTGTCACTTGCAGATTTTAATTGATCAAAAAGTACTGGTTGCCTTGGTCTAGAAAAGCAAACACAAAAGATTCCGTCTAGATAGTCTCACGCCTTGGGCAACCGGGCATTTTTGAAATTATCCCTGTATTTTATTTGTAGCGTGTACACATTTAAATAACTACTCATATTTCGTAACTAAGAATTGTGAGTTTATCTTATTTTATTTTATTTTCGATATGTCGTCTTCTAGAAAATTTAAACTATATTATAAATCATTTGAGACATTGTTAAAATGAGACTATTAAAATATTATACCAACACACTTATTATGAAATTGTGTTGGTTTTGTTATGAAATAAATAGCTTGCAATATACTCATCAATAAATGCAAATTTTACTAAATATAGTTATAATAACATTAGTTACAACACATTAAAATACTTTTTATAAACATATTTTAACAAAAATTAATTAAANTGCCGTCACTTGTCCAACATGAAGGTCGTCAGTTGGTCAAAAAGGACACCAGTTGCCAAAAAGTACACTAGTTGCCATACCTTGTAATCCGTAAAGTCACACTTGTCACTTGCAGATTTTAATTGATCAAAAAGTACTGGTTGCCTTGGTCTAGAAAAGCAAACACAAAAGATTCCGTCTAGATAGTCTCACGCCTTGGGCAACCGGGCATTTTTGAAATTATCCCTGTATTTTATTTGTAGCGTGTACACATTTAAATAACTACTCATATTTCGTAACTAAGAATTGTGAGTTTATCTTATTTTATTTTATTTTCGATATGTCGTCTTCTAGAAAATTTAAACTATATTATAAATCATTTGAGACATTGTTAAAATGAGACTATTAAAATATTATACCAACACACTTATTATGAAATTGTGTTGGTTTTGTTATGAAATAAATAGCTTGCAATATACTCATCAATAAATGCAAATTTTACTAAATATAGTTATAATAACATTAGTTACAACACATTAAAATACTTTTTATAAACATATTTTAACAAAAATTAATTAAAAAAAATATAATTTAATTTAATATTAAAAAAATACAATTTAATTTCCAAATGGTTGACTGCAAAAAGTGCAGTCGGATTATTTTTATTTAAACTGAAATAAAGTGCCCGCAAATTAAAAAAAAGGGCGTTTGAGGTGTATTTTATCTTGCATCTTTGTCAACATATAAATTTGTCAATTTGATTTTTAAGCTTAATTTTACTACGATGTATGCCGCGTGTGGCACGGGCTACACCTGATTTTAGGTCATAAAGTGTAAAAAAATTTCAAAACTGTCTTTTTTGTGATATGTGCAACACCCAAATTTTTTTTGCTACTTTCGTTTCTTACGGTGTAACTTTAATTAACCCAACATTATTTTTATGCAACACCCTCTTAAAAATCCTGGGTCCGTCCTTGTGTGTAGACCACTTTATATTAGAGAGGAGTGTTTTGTGATAACTGATAAGTGATAAATTTTGGGGTTGTAAGAAAAAGTGCTAAGATGACATCAATTTTTCTGCCGCACGAGACGGATGACACCAACCGTGCTCAATGCTATTAAAATCAATTGGGGTTTGACTTTTGAGCATCCCACATCGCATTTTGAGGGAAAGTAGCTTGTGAGAGTTGGTTATAAATAAGGAGGGAAGGATTCAATTAATGGCAAGCATGTTGAATTCCTTTAAAAGCTAACTGTCAACATTCTTGCTTGCAACCTTATGATTTAGGTTTTGTAATAAATTGTCAAAAATCAATTGGGTTATAATTGGTTAACTAACATCGAGTTGTGGTGAAGTTAAGCTATGTGAGGAACTACAAAATGATTTTGATGAACACAGGCTTGACGATGGTTGGAACTTACATGAACAACACATGAAAAATGGAAGAGTTTTCGGGGAGATCTATTGCGAGCAATTTTCTTGCAACTTTTTGCATAGGCTTAATAGAGCTTATGATATACTAGTAGTACCAAAAGGTTCTTAATGAGGACAAACACAACTTGTTAAACAGGGACACTCGTATATACTTATCACTATATATATGTCTTGCAAAATACATTTAACCTGTGAATGCAGCTTCTATTATAAAGAAACAAGTTGAAACTGAAACGTTTCCTCCGGTTACAATATTCTTGTGGTCCTCTTGGAAGTGATACTTAGTTTTAGTCATCCTGGCAGCAACAAAGGTGTTTTGAATTTTGAATATGTTAATCTTTACAAATTGTACAACTTTAGTGTTGATCACTAAGTTGTATTTATTTGCAACTAAAGCACTAGTAAGAAGGAAATTGGATACTGTACAATATACACTAAAGTTGTACACTAAATTGTACAACTTTAGTGTGTTTTGACTTTTGAGCATCCCACATCGCATTGTTAAGAAAAGTAGCTTGTTGGAGGTGGTTATAAATAGAGAGGCATGGTCATGATGACCGCAATCTTATGACTTGAGTTCTATAGGTTTGCACAGAGAAAAGTTGAACATTGTCTTATGAAATCTTTGACAAGCTCATAATTCTAAATAATAAGTTAGCTAAACCTTAACTCGTCTTAAATGTTAACATAATAAATTGGTAACATACATTTCAAGTTTAATCGATTTAGTAACTAAAACTTAAAGTATTACAGAGTATTGTTCAAAGATTCGATTATTCCAAAATGTTTTATCTGTCATAATTATTTGCGAAACATATATTTGAAGGCGCAAAAAAACGTGCACTAATCAAATTTAGTTTTTACTGCACTAATGATAATTTTAGACATATTTAACTTTTTAACCTAGGTTCACATGAGTTATTAAACGCGGATTGTAAACTAATTACATTACAAGAAAAGATTGGATTTGGATGCACTCGGTTCATTGAGGAGTAGAACGTTTACTTCTATTACAAATTCCACAAGTATGATAAAAGTTATATCTTGTCTTCTAGATTGTCTATCCTTGATGGTTATGATCCAAACAAACTCAATTTCTCTAGTTCCGGATGACCCGAAAGGCAGTTTGAATGACTTTACCAGAGTACGTATTAATTGAACATAGGTGGAAGAGTGGAGTTCTAAGACAACTAACCCAGGCCTTCCAAGTTTTTTTGGGTAGTCAATTGTTAAGTTCAAGTTGTATGGTCAAAGTTATTCATTTTGTTTGTTATCTCAGAGTTCAAACCAACTTATGAAATCTGACTAACTTCACAGGGGGATAAATAAGGATGGGACTTTAGTTTGAATCTCTTGAGTCTTTTTTAATCATTATTTTTAAGGAGTATTTTTAACGCGGTTTATGTTAGGTTAGGATAAAGAACATGATGAAGGATTATCATAATTTTATTTTGATACGATGGAGATACAGTTGATTGGTATGGTTAATAATTTGTGTTCTTTTGTTTAATGTATAAAATAAAGTTTTAAAAGGGGTGTTTCTAGTCATTTCATGCATGTAGACCTACTATATGAACTTCTGACTGTCATTTTAAAACTTTGGGTAGACCAAACATATGCAATTTTGACCGTGAGAGACTTCATGAATATATCTTGACGCATCAAGTCGTCAAGATTTCTGAAAGACATTATCGAACACACAAACCTTGAAAAGAAAATCCATGAAACCGCGCCTTGAAAAGTAAAATTGATTATAAAAATATTTATATTGTTGGTAAAGTTGTTGGTAAATGCACTTTTCGCCAACGAGAAATAAATTGTGGGTAAAAATCGTTGGTAAATTTATTCACCAACGAGTTCATGTCGTTGATATTATTGTTTCCCAATTTTACCAACAAATTATTGAGAAAAAATCGTTGGTAAAATTAGCGGGAACTTTCCCGTCAAATACCAACTATGTTCCAACGGATTTAGCAACAATTATGTCGTTGGTAAACTATAAAATATGTTTTTCTTATCTTCGTTGGTAAAGTAATAATTTACCAACGAATCAATGATTGTTGGTAAAATTTGGTTGGTGCTGGCATGATTTCTAGTAGTGGCAACATAACTCATAACTACAAGTCTTCAACCATTCGATAATCAACGCGTGAAGTTCAAACACCACCCATTCCTTTTTTTTTGAACGGCAACTTATATTAGAACCTAACAAGATGCTAGAAAGAAATTACAAAGAAAGTAAGTTAGGGTTTTTCAACCAACTATCCCAAGAAAACGAACTATTACATCTACTAACACACCAATCAAAAGCACGGGAGACAATATCATCGAAGATCACCGAACGCCTCGGAGGAACCTCAGCAAAGATAGACCGATTCCTAAACGTCCAAATATGCCACCAAGCTACATAGAACACACCTTCCAATATAAGCTTAAGCTTAGACGGCAAACGGATGGTGGAGAACCAAACATCCCACTCGGAAAAGGACGAAATATCATTCGAATCAAGATCCCACTATCGGCAAATCCTACGAAAAACGAGCTTAGCCAACTCACATTGAAACAATATATGGATGGAATCCTCTGGAACCGATCCACAAATCGGACAAAGAGAAGATTCTAAAACACCACCAATTCCGTATACATGATCACTCACTTTTGGAAAAAAGAGCTTCAAGTAACTCTACGAGCCTATTTCATTGTTAAGATAAACTATGGGAAATAAAACTATTGCAAGTCATAACATCATAACAACACATTAACTAGTGTTTATCTAAACATGAACTCGTTATGGTTAAGATAAACTCAAATATAAATGTGTACACATATTGCTTAAATCAATTGGGAATTGACTTCTGACATCCCACATCGGTTTGTGAAGAAAAGTTGCTTGTGAGAGTCGGTTATAAATAAGGAGGGAAGGATGATTTTCAAGTCAGGCATGTTGAATTCCTTTAAGAGCCTTTTTCACTGTCTTCTCGCCTGCAAACTTATGATTGGAGTTTTATATGTTTGTAGGCCAAAGTTGGTGGAAAGTGTTTTTATATTTTTTTTGACAAGCTTACAATTTTATTTATAAAGTTTTGACAAGCGTAGAATTTAATAAATAATAAAGTTTATATATATATATATATATATATATATATATATATATATATATATATATATATATATATATATATATATATATATATATATATATATATATATATATATATATATATATATATATATTTTTTTTTTTTTGACAAGCTTACTATTTTTTATATATAGAGTTTTGACAAATGTACAATTTTAAATATAAAGTTAGAAAACCTTGACACACCACAAATATAAATGGTTTAAGTCATAAATTTTACAAATGTTTCAAAATGTTTCAATTTACTAGTAATTTACTTTTTGTTTTTGCTTAGGTGATTATTTTTTTTGGATTTTGTTAAATGTATCATAGTTAACTAGTTATAATGTTTGTGTCATCGTAAGTTTCAAACTATGAGTACAACTAATACTTATATCTAACTATGTTAGTTCGACGTGAACTTATGATTTTTTTTATCATTCATGATTTGATTATTTTCAAAATCTTTTATCATTCACAATTATTTATGGAACGCATATTTGAAGACCCAAATGCAGTGGCGCAACTTGAGGATTCTTGTTCGGGGGGCTAAGGTCATGCATGCTAGCGTAAACTGTCACTTTCATATAAATAAAACATTGATATGGGTAACAGTAGAGTGGAAAAGAGTAGCCGTCAAAATAACACAAAAATGATAACTTAGCCCAACCACAAATGCCAAAGTGCCGGAGAAGTTAAATGTCGACATAAGAGAATTTTTGAGACAATATANCACCACAAATATAAATGGTTTAAGTCATAAATTTTACAAATGTTTCAAAATGTTTCAATTTACTAGTAATTTACTTTTTGTTTTTGCTTAGGTGATTATTTTTTTTGGATTTTGTTAAATGTATCATAGTTAACTAGTTATAATGTTTGTGTCATCGTAAGTTTCAAACTATGAGTACAACTAATACTTATATCTAACTATGTTAGTTCGACGTGAACTTATGATTTTTTTTATCATTCATGATTTGATTATTTTCAAAATCTTTTATCATTCACAATTATTTATGGAACGCATATTTGAAGACCCAAATGCAGTGGCGCAACTTGAGGATTCTTGTTCGGGGGGCTAAGGTCATGCATGCTAGCGTAAACTGTCACTTTCATATAAATAAAACATTGATATGGGTAACAGTAGAGTGGAAAAGAGTAGCCGTCAAAATAACACAAAAATGATAACTTAGCCCAACCACAAATGCCAAAGTGCCGGAGAAGTTAAATGTCGACATAAGAGAATTTTTGAGACAATATAGTCGAACTTTAACCAAATAAAAGTTAAACAAAACAAATAAAAAAAAAAAAAAAAAAAAAAAAAATAGCAGAAAGAAATTAAAATTGTTGGTCGTTGTTAAAGTTTATGAATATGAAAGTTAACTGGTTTTCTCACCTTTGACTTTTTCAGAACGGGGTTTATTTTATTAAATTACTAGTTATAGTAAATCGTACACGCACGAGGTTCGGGCAACGGCAACAACAAATAATTATTTTTCAAACGCATGTTTTCAGGCAACGATATAAAAAGATAATATATTTTTAAGTATATGTTTGTTAGAAATGTGTCATGTTCATTATATGTAGGGTTATATTCACTTTTGAATGACATCAAAGCTTGCTCTTGATCTTGCAAAGTAAAAAAGAGTGGCAAAGGCCTTTATAAACCATTAAATTAGCATATTCTTGGACAAACTTTTCCATAAATTCGACTCATATACTTGTAAGGTCTAAAGTAAAATTAAAGTGGTCCAATAGGTTAATGATGTAAAACCATAGTAGTGCAATTCGATAAAGTTGAGTACTTGAGTTCTCTACTACCGTGAATTGTATACACTACAATGAAAGCAATTTAAAATTCAGAATTATAAGTCGCTAGTTCATGCTAGTTACCATAGAAGAATAGAATGTTACATCGTTCAATTGCAGAACAATTCCATTGATTTTAAGCAATTTAAAGTACACTGTATATCATTAGTTTAATGAGTATTTACTTTGTAAGGAGGTCTCTAGTAATCTGATCAAGACCTCTTTTGTAGACCACATTTCTTGTTTGATTTGTTGGTTTTCGGTCCTTGTCGCAAATGAGCACCATTATACCTTTTTCTACTTAGTTGTAAAGGTTCTTCAACTTACGTGGATGTAGATGGTTCATTCTGTCACCTCTTCCATTGTGCGTAACAAATAAATACCATACATGGAAACATTAACCAAATGTTAATTTAGAATGTTCAAGTCTTTTATGACGGCATGCCACTCAGTCTACTTAATTTTCCAAGCTCGACGTCTTTGTGAAAAGGATTGTTGGTGTACCGAGACCAACCCAGCAAGCTCCCAGCGTCCCAACCAGCCAATTATCTTAACTAATTGGCGGCCTATCTCTAATCTTAATCATCTTTTTAACAACACTTATGGCACCTACACAATACCAAGATTAGTAGCTATGAAGCAACAAAAGTAGTCATATATACTCATTTATGATCATGTATCAGCATCAATCACATCGATAGTACAAAAAATAAACAAAATCACAAACTTTAAGATCAGAAATGAAACACATACATGTACACATAAAACTTCATGTTAATCAATTTTCACCAACACCTGCTAGCTTAAACACACTTTAGCTACGTACCGTGACCACCTGTTGCCACACAAACCTTGAAAACAAAACCCGCGAAACATAACTCATAACACCAAGTCTTCAACCATTCAATAATCAACTCGTGAAGTACAAGCACCATCCCTTCATTATACATGATCACACACTTTTTGGAAAAAAGAGCTTCGAGTAACTATGAGCTGGTAAACCACACAAGTACACAACCAACGCGGCGTTCGATATTTATGCGTTCGACACGTATATGTCTAACTTAAACCTCATGGGTGCGGATTGAGCACCCGGTATAACATCATAAAACTAGCTCAAGTGTAACATCATAACATACATTAATTTTATTGTGTCTCTAATTCTCTAAACATGTACTTGTGATGGTCAAGACAAATTCAAATACACCACTAGTGTACTACAAAATGCTTAAAATAAAGGGTGAAAGCTGAAAACACGCAACATACTTTTCCAAAACACACGATGTACGCAACGAACTTTCAAAATTACACATGTACGCAAGTTATTTTCAAATTTCGTACAATGTACGCAATATGACCTGGAACCAGCAGGTTACCAGGTTTCAAACTTTGAAAATTGACAGGAATGGTCCCTGTGGCTTGCGTTGACTTTCGCTGGTCATCCTTGGACTTTTTTTCACCTACAAAAGTTACAATAAATATATAAATGGACTTTTTTTCACCTACTGGTTCAACTTTGACCTTAACTGTTTTTGTGGGTGTTATATAATAGTTGATGAAAAATATATAAATGGATTGTGTTTTAAGTGTACTTTTCAATGGTATAATTTTTCGTCAAGTATTCTATACCACATAAAAAATATTTAAGGTCAAAGTTGAACCAGTTTGACTTTGAAAAGTCAAACTGGACACTTATTTTGGGACGGAGGGAGTATATACTAATTAATCAAAGCTTATACCACAATTGTCGGGAAGAATATACAAAACCGATTATCGGGTCTAACTGGGTTTTGAAAATATAAATACCGGTTTTATTTGACCCGTTTTTTTCGATCGGAATCGGTTCAACCGGTGGAACTGGCCGGGTCGAACCGGGTTTCAAAAATTATGTTTAATCCCCAAATTCTCAAACTTTTATTATTTTTCGTTTATAACCTATAAACTTTTTTTTATCTTTACAACTTCTGCCGCTATAAAATTTCGTTGCTATGCACGGGTACTCGTCTAGTTTGCTTAAATTAGTCTGGGTTTTGACTTTAGGGCATCCCACATCGCTAGAGCATCCCACATCGCTTTTAGATGGTTGTATATAGGAAGGCAAAGACATGGACGGAACTATGTAAGGGCAGGGGAGGGTCCCGGCCCGCCCAAAATTTGGGCCACCTAGTTTAAATATTATAGATTTTAGGAGTAATTTAGTTGAGGTTACAAATAAATCTCCGATGCCCCCCT